>CABHPP010108465.1:8458-18502 GCA_902168425.1 Peromyscus attwateri
CTCACTGTATCCACCACCTTATACTCAGAGTGTGAACTGAATGCAGACTGCCTCAGGCTTTCTCACCGTATCCACCATCTTATACTCAAAGTATGAACTGAATGCAGACTGCCGCAGGCTTTCTCACTGTATCCACCATCTTATACTCAGAGTATGAACTGAATGCAGACTGCCTCAGCCTTTCTCATTGTATCCACCAGAGTATGAAATGAATGCAGACTGCTGAAGGCTTTCTGGTTGAGCAGAAACAGCTTTCAAATGATCAGATTCTTGGACTCAGTCATTTTACAGTTAAAAACTAATAACCCATAATGAGAAAACTAACTAGGAAGAACTGATTATTTTTATTATTTTGACAATGTTGTGACCAGAAGTTTTTGGATGGCTAGACTACAAAATGTACAAACAAATGAGAAGCACTGCTAATTTTATTAAATATTTTTTAAATAGTAGTGTTTAGGAAAATGTTTCAGTGCGGCATAGAAGGTGGAATGGATGCTTTCATAAACACAAAGCATGATACAAGAGTCACTTCAAAGACAACACCCCCAAACTGTCACTCATCTCAAATGCTCCCATCACCAAAATGTGCAAACCAGAATGGCTAGGTGACCCTGAATGAACTGATCATGGATTGAGTAGGTTTTGGTGTTTGGAGAAAGCCTGAGGTAGATGGGCGTGCCCTTTTATTTTAAAACTGCTGAGTGGGCTTAGCATGAGGTCAGTTGGCCCCCCAGCTATGAGGCCCCAGTTTCATCTCTAGCACTGAGGAAAAAAAGAAAATTAAAATTGATAAAAACAAACAGCAGATTCTTTTACAGATATAAAATGTTTTCTTTTTTCATCTGCAGCTGTCTCTGACAGCAATATGTAAGAGCTGGTGAGATGGCTCACTGGTTTGGTAAAAGCTCTTACCAGCAGGTTTGAGGACCTAAACTCCATCACCGAAACTCACTGTGGGAAGAACTGACTCCTGAAATTTGTCCTTTGAGCTCCACATGCACACTCATGCATGTGTGCACACACATACACTAAAAATATAAACAGAATACAAAGACAGTAACTTAAGTACTTTATCCACCACCCCTTTAAAAACTTAAAAAGCTGGGCCAGGCATGGTGGCACAGGCCTTTAATCCCAGCACTTGGGAGGCAGAGGCAGGCAGAGTTCTGTTAGTTCAAAGCCACCCTGGTCTACATAGTGAGTTCCAGGGACAGCTACATAGTGAGACCCTGTTTCAAAAAACCAAACCAGAACCAAAAAACACTTAAAAAAAAAAAAAAGCAAAGAAAAAAAGCCTATTATTGAATATAGCAATTTTACAAGAATTGTCTCCTTAGAGTCAGTGAGATCCCATGGTCTGTGGAGCAGGGTGTAGGTCAGGGGTCGAGTGCTCACATACATGCCTGGCACACGTGGTCCCAGGCTGGGTCTCTACCTTTTCAACAAACAAACAAACAAAAACCCAACAACCTCCAGCTACAGCTATGACTGTACCAGTGTAGATGTAGAGGTTGTGTGTTTAACAAAGTGGAATGAGCTGGAGAAATGGCTTAGCAGTTAAGAGCACTAGCTGATCTCCCAGAGGTCCTGAGTTCAATTCTCAGGAACCACAGTGAGGTTCACAACTACCTATAATGGGTTCTGATGCCCCCTTCTGGCATGCAGATGTATATGCAGACAGAGCACTATTTTTAAAACCAAAAAAATAAAAAATAAAAAAAATGGAATGAGATATTTTCACAAAGCTGTGTGGGTTTCTGGGGACTTGCCTCTATATGTAGCATGAAATATCAAAATGGAAACACTGGATTGGAAACAAAGAACTGGGCAGCTGAATGGTATTTACCTTCTCAGGAAAAGTTAGAATTTTGGCCACATGAACTGGCACAGCTACTTCATCAATCCGGAGGTTGGGGTCAGGTGAGATGACTGTTCGGCCAGAAAAATCCACCCTCTTCCCTGACAGATTACCTCTAAATCGACCTAAATAAATAAAAAACACCATAGGTCCCATTACATGCCTCGGGCTGTTTCTGAGGACCTGAACAGACATATACTCCCTCAGTAGGTAACAATGGTAGATCTTGTCAGGAACCTACCCTGCTTCCCCTTCAGGCGCTGGACAAAGCCTCGAGTCCACTTCTTGGGGGCCATGTTGAGGGGGATGCCAGAGAGCTCACTGTTGATGTAGAGGGCACACTGCAGCTGCAGGAAATCCCAGTCCTCCATGATCATCTGCGTCTTGGCTCCTGAGATCCGGTGCTACGAGTACAGAAAGATCAGAAACAAACCTGCTCTCTGAGTTTTCTTGCATTCCAGTGAGCTAACATCTCTAGATGCCTGTGGTGCAGAATGCACAAGTTAACAGGAAACACTGACCTTTTTAATAACATCATTTAGGAAAATGATCTCTGTCAGTTTCATTGTTAGGTCATCTTCATTGGTTCCAGACTTCAAATCGCTCACGACAGAGGGTCTGATACACAAGGGAGGCACCAAAAGTCGGGTGAGAATCAAATCAGAGGGCTTTCCAGCTTCTGGGTTCATCAGAAGTAAAGGGACATCTTCAGCGGGGATGCGCTTAAACAAATTCAGAACAACTAAGGGATTCAAGTTCTCCTATAGGAAGTAAGAAGGAAGGAAGGAGATAATAGGTTAGTTTCCTAAGGGTTGGTAATGTTATCCTTCCCTATGTTTGCTTTTCTTGAAGACAGGATCCCATGCAGCCTCAAACTTGCTATGTGGTAGAGACTTGCCTAGGGCTAGCTAGCCAGCAAGCCCTAGGGTTCTTCCCATCTCCACTTCCCCAGGGCTGGGATTATAAGCATATACCACCACAATGGCTCCCCAACCTCATGTGGGTTCTGGATAGTCAACTGAAATCCTTTTGCAAGCACCTAACCCTGATTTTGTTTTCTTTTTATTATAATCAATTTTTTCTTAATAAGTTTATATTACCTTTGAATTAAGTTCATTAGTATAAGTGTTATGTTGTGGAGGAAGGGAAGGACTCACAACACTCCACCCTAGCTAAGGAGCCATTGCTAGTTTATGGTTTTTAGGGAAGGGAGAGACAGTTCTCTTTAAGGTTGTGGCTCCTGGTGTGTTAGCTGTGTTCCAGCAGATGACCCCATACCCTTGAGATATGGGCAGTATAAATTTGACTGGTGGGTTATTTAAAAGAGAAAGAGAACATGAAGTTGGGAAGAGATAGGCAGTGGATCTGATGGGATTTAGAGGGAAGAGTAGGGTGTGAACATGATGAAAATATATTGTATGTATGTATGAAACTCTTAATTAACAAATATATTATATTTAAAATGTTAAGCTATGAATCACTAACGTACTAAGAACTCTGCACATTACTAGAGATCTAAAAATCCTAAGAATGGAGCCAGGTATGGTGTTACACACCTTTAATCCCTGCTTTTCGAGGCAGAGGCAGGCCAGCCTGGTTTACAGAGTAAGCTCCAGGACAGCCAGGACTACACAGAGCAATGGATCTCAATATTCTTGATGCTGAGACCCTTTAATACAGTTCCTTATGTTGTGGTGACCACCCAACCGTTAAATTTTTTTTGCGACTTCATAACTGTAATTATGCTATTGTTATAAATTGTAATGTAAACATTTGTGTTGTCCGATGGTCTCAGGTGACCCCTGTGAAAGGGTTGTTCGACCCCTGGAGGTCAAGACCCACAGTTTGAGAACCACTGACATAAAGACCCTGTCTCAAAATCAAATGCACGAAAAATGGTCATTATGCGTCTTGTTTTCTACTGACTAAATTTTCTGGGGGTTTTATTAACTGAATCTTACATTTCAATGATGAAATGTTAGAAACACCTCCCTACCATTGGAGAAAATAGGGTAGGAAATCTTGAAGAGCATTGAGAAATGGTAGGAAGAGAACAGAGGCCAGACCACAGCTGAGGATCTGTCAGAGCTGGACAGGACACTGGCATGCCAGGAAACTGAAAGGCCAGAGGACTGCAAAGTCTAGAAACCACTTACTAGCAAGAGCAGTTCTCCAAGAGTGACACAACAGCCTGCCCAGGGGCACTGGGAAGAGGAGGCTGGCAACTGCGCTCTACAGAAGGATGCAGACCAGGACCGCAGGTGAGAGAACACAGTGAGGAGGCAGGACACAGAGATGCAAAGGCATGACTGCTGACCACCAGCGAGGGACTCTTCACCAACCTCGGGACTTGTACTATATGTGACATGAGTTTGAGTGCTCACTAGTCTTCCGGGGACAGACTATAATTTCTGTCCAATTCCTGAAGGACCTGTACTGCAGTGCTGCCCACAAAGGAATGGACTGGCATAGACTGGGCTGGACTAAGCGGCTCCACTCACGACCTGGGTATGGCAGCACAAGCCTGTAATTCCAGGACTCAGGAGACTGAAGAGTTATGGGAATGGAAGATCCTGGGCTACACACTGGGACCCTGTCTATTCCCCCACGCCCACGAGGAAAGAAAACCACTAAAGGGAAGTACAAGCAAACAAATGGAGTTACATCCAGACTCAGAAGGACAAACATGGTATGTACTCACTCATAAGTGGATACTAGCTATAAAGCAAAGGACAGTCAGACTGCAACCCACAGATCCAGGGAGGCTACCTAGCAGGGGGGACCCTAGGATGACTGTGGCTTATAATAAGTTTTGGTTTTACCCACACACTGGGCAAGCTTTAGTGAAACATTTCACTATTAGGATAAGAATTTGTACTGTATCAAGCTGATGAAAGATAATACTGGCCGTACTTTCAGGAGAGGAGGCTAAAATCTTTTTAGAATACGGACTAGCCTATAGAAAAATGTCTGCTGTAAATCAAACAGTGAAGGGGAAGATGAATAGGAATCTCACTTACACAACTTAAGTAAAACACAGCACTCAGAACAGATGAAGATAAGTTTCTTCTGTATCCCAGAATCTAATCAATATTTATATGTATAATTCAGCTATCATTTGGCTTAAAAGGGCTTATTGGGAAATGTTATCATTTATATTATTTTCTACAGAGAAAATATTTTACTGTTTAAAATAACCCTGGACTTTTACATTATAACCTGTTTCTATGTTCAGGCTGTGTATTATTTCTCCTGCAGTTGTACATGAAATGTTTTTACATTTAAAAAAAAGGACAAATACTATAGAATTGGATTACATGAAATATATAGACTATACAAATTCATAGAGACAAAGATTAGACATTATCTCAAGATAGAGAAAAAAGGAATATAGAGCAATGATTTACTAAGTACAGAATCTCTGTTTTATGTGATGGAAAAACCCCACAAATGGACAGTAGTATCAGACATAATATCATGAATGTAATAAATCAATACAATTAATGTAACTAATGAATATCATAAATATAATTATTGAATGAATACTGCAAATGTAATCAATGAATACCACAAATGTAATTAATATGAGTGTAATTAATGAATATCATGAGTGTAATTTAAAAAATTAATTTATTAAAATAAATAATTAAATAAATAAAGCAAGTAGGAAAAAAAATGGAGTTACAAGGCCAATCCCAATAAACTTAGTGCCAGACGCACACCTGCCGCAGTTCCATGAAGTACTATGGGGAGCTGACAACATAATTGGGGATGGAGCGTGGAGGAGGGAAAGAATGTGTACAAGTGTATGTGTATGCACATGTGTGCCCTGCATGATGTTTGAGAGGTGCAGGCAAAGGGAAAGCATGTGTTTTCAGCTCACCTGAGCCCTTCCCAGCAGTGGCTCAACCTCTTTGTTATGCTCAATGGCTGTCTCAAAGGACTGCAGGAAATTTGATACAACGGGATCCACGACTTTTTTGTTGGTCTTGTATTTTTCATGAATTATCTTCAGCAAGCCACATTTCTTTACGGTACCTACAAGAGTGAATTCATTTACCAAGGATTTAAAAAGTCAGGTCTTAGCTATGCTGGCTAAAGTCAGGTCTCAGCTATGTACAGTCTAATGAAACTGCTACAGCAATCAAAGGAGAGAGAAACATTTTCTAGGAACACACCAGCTGCTGCGCCCATGAGCCTAATTCACAGGGAAAAGGCGGATTCTAAAACATCCTACAGAACCAATCCATGAAACAAGAATGGGGCAGAGGGGCTGTCGCTGAGCCTCTGGGCGTCCCCTCACCGTTAAAGGCGCCACAGTAGTGACAGGTGCTCTTCTTCCGGCACTTATCTGAGATCCTCTTCTTCAGGCCCCGCTTCTGCAGGTAGGTCAGACCAGGCCTCTTCAGGAAATCTAGAAACTGCTGCTTCTCCTCCTGGGACAGCAGAATGTGGCAGCAGGTTTTGCAGATCATCTTTTAAAGGTTAAGCAGAATGGAAACCAAGGTAAGAGACAAAAAAAAAAGTCCTCCCTTTTAAAACTGCCACCTCTGACTGGGCAGTGGTGGCACACGCCTTTAATCCCAGCACTCAAGAGGCAGAGGCAGGCGGATCTCTGTGAGTTCAAGGCCAGTCTGGTCTACAGAGTGAGTTCCAGGACAGCTTCACAGAGAAACCCTGTCATGAAAAAAAATCAAGCAAACAAACAAAACAAAAAGCTACTCTGGGCTGGGCGGTGGTGGCGCGCCTTTAATCCCAGCACTCGGGAGGCAGAGGCAGGCGGATCTCTGTGAGTTGGAGGCCAGCCTGGGCTACCAAGTGAGCTCCAGGAAAGGCGCAAAGCTACACAGAGAAACCCTGTCTCGAAAAAAACCAAAAAAAAAAAAAATCCCAGCACTCGGGAGGCAGAGCTAGGCGGATCTCTGTGAGTTCGAGGCCAGCCTGGGCTACCAAGTGAGTTCCAGGAAAGGTGCAAAGCTACACAGAGAAACCCTGTCTCGAAAAACCAAAAAAAAAAAGCTACTCTGGAGCTACCAAAATGGATTACTGGGAAAGGTGCTTTGCTGCTAAGCCAGATCATCTGAGCCCAATCCCTGGGAACCACAAGTTAGGAAAAAACTGACCCCCCACTGAGTGCCCACATATATATAAATACACACAAAATAAATAAATGTAATAATACTGCTAACTGTCACCTCTTTGTTGTGTACAAAGAGTGAATTATCATGAATCAAGACCTGCACATAGAGCTAGCCCGTGTTTTCAGAATGTTGGCGGTACTCAAGGCCAGACTGGCAAGATTTTGTTGCTATCTTTTTCTTTGTGCTTTCTATATTATTTCAACTAATTATTTTTGGGCAGTGCTGGGGAATTGAACCTAGGGCCTTATGCATGCTAAGTAGGTGTTTATCAATGAACTATATCCACAGCCCTTGGTTTTGGGCACAGGGTCTTGTTATTTAGTTCAGGCTGACCTTGAACTCATGTGGTGTCTCAGGCTAGCTTCAAATTTTCAATTTTCCTGCTTCTGCTTCTCTAGCTTTGTGATTACAGGTGCACATCACCAGTACAGAGTTTTTAACAATTGGAATCTGGATTTCTGAGCCCTTATACAGCCCCAGCTGGCCTTGGACCTAGGAATTCTCCTTTTCTGCTTGAGTGCTAAGATTGTGTGTTAAGCCTAGCTTAACATTATTTGCAATGAATAAACTACCACTCTCATTTGGTTTTTTTTTTTTCTTTTAACATTTATTTATTCTAGTGTGATAGTGTGTGTGTATCTGCACACAGAGGGCAGAAGGACCTGGCCACTGAACTCAGGGGGTCAAACTTGACATCAAGTACCTTTACCCACTGAGCCATCTCCTCTGTCAGCTACTACTTCTCAAGGGAAATAAAACATTACAGAATCTGTAAGGAATTTAACATAATGCAAGATTGTGATTGTGGTAGCTTGAATGTAATTGGCACCCATAATTTCATCGGGTGTGGCACTATTAGGTGTGGCTTTGTTGGAGTGGTTTGACCTTGTTGGAGGAACTGTGTCACTGTGGGGAGGGGCTTTGAGGTTATGCTCAGGATTCTGCCCAGTGTCTCAGTCAACTTCCTGTTGTCTGCAAGCTAAGATGTAGCCAGCATCATGTCTGCCTGCACACCACCATGCTCCCCGCCATGATGATAATGTACTGAACCTCTGAAACTCTAAGAGAGCTTCCACAATTAAATGTTTTCTTTATAAGAGTTGACTTGGTCATGGTGTCTCTTCAAAGCAATAGAAACCCTAAGACAATGATACCATGTATTTAGTATAAAAACTTCCCCAGCTACACAGAGAAACTGTCTCAGAAAAATAAAAATAAAAAACAAAAACAAACAAAAAACTTCCCCCAACACACCCCTCCTCACTCAACAGTGCCTGGGTTCACTCCAGTGCCCCGACTAAGCACTGTTGAATTTCTCCCTTGCTCACCTGTAGGATGCCAATGACTGCTCTGAAGTACCCCACGTGAAAGCACGGCAGCTCTAGATCGATGTACCCATAGTGGCCTAGACAGTCTGCCAAGTTTTTCCCACAGGTTTCACAAGGGCGGTCCTTTTCGCTTGTGCCCTTTGGAGGAAAGTATACCCAACCATTAGTGGAAAGCACAAGAAAGGGGCCCAGGCCTCACACCTCACAAACAGCTGGGCAGACAGGCAAAGGCTAGAGTTCCTAATTCAGACTCTGACATGCAGGGGGAGGGGAGGGAGAGAAACCCTGGCTCCTTCCCATATGGCAAGCCACCTGATTCAGTGGGTCAACTGTCGGACACTGAGTGGGACAGAACCTTACCATCCTATGGTCGAGCACTCCATACAACAAAGGGGCATGGTTGTTGTCTTGACTGTAGAGGTTCTTACTGACAACCTGGATATGTGCCTGCTGACGCATCTCCTCGGGGGACTTCATTCCAAAACAGATATGGCTTCTGCAATGGAAACAAACAGGGAGAAAAGGTACATCAAAGCCCATAGGTCCAGACACACACGGAACCTACCAAAACTACCCTGCCCTTCTGACTCTCTGGACAGGCTAGTTCCACCAGACCCAAATATAATTTAACTTCTCTAGGTCTTCCTTCAAAACAACCCTTTATCTTATGGGAAACAGTTTCTATTTCCCTCATGAAATGTTATTGCTCTCCAAGGTCACGGGTGACTGGCCTAATGATGAAGAGAATAACGATCTCATTTTGCTGCTCTGCAGGCACTGGGGGTTCATCCCACTCCCTTCCCAATCTGGAATTCCTTCCCTCTCTCTCTCTCATGGCACTCTACACACTGAGGATTCCTCCTCTTGCTGTATATTCCTTCTTCAGTGTCATTTGTTTATTTACTTATTCCTTTAGTGTCTTCTGAAGTTTCTTCTTCCACTGCTATCATAGAATATTGGAGCCCCACCTTATTCGGGGTCATAATCCTCCTCGTTTCTTTTCATTGAATGAGCCTCTGACTAGTTCCTTTGTCCAAATGGCTATCTGCTTGCCAAATCTCTTTACGTTAGCCACTTCTAGTCAACCAGGCATAGGCATCTTCAACACAGTGTATCTGAAATATTACATCTATACTGAATCTATATAGGCTTTCTCCCTTTCATTATTTTCTAAGAAACCAACAGACAGACAAAAACACAGTAAAGCAACAATTTACAAGGCCAAATAGATTACCTAGAGATACCGTGCCACTTTGCATAAAGGACTTAACATCCTCTTAGTTTAGTATCTGTTTATGAGTGCTGAGGGGTTGGAACCAATGTCCCATGGAGTGATGACTATTCATAAAAGATGTAGAGAATCAAAATAACATAGAATGGTGTAGTCTGGGGGCACAATAGGGTCTTCACAGAAAGCTTCTCTGCAAAACTGACCTTCCAACTGAATTCCAAGTAGGAAAGGAGCCCATACATAAGGCAATTAGAAGAATGAACATTGGAAGCAGAAGACAGATCCCTGGGCTCACACACTCTGGGCATCATCAAGCAACCACATGCAAGCAGCACAATGGGGCACAGACAGCTAGCTAAGGGTACAGGATGACTCTAGTAAGGCCTGCAGGGGGGGTAGGGCAAGGCTTGGGAATCAGGAGAGTATTAAGTGTCAATGTAATAGAGAGCTACTGGAAGATCCAAGTGACATAGATCTAGTTTC
>CABHPP010108466.1:5907-30112 GCA_902168425.1 Peromyscus attwateri
TAGATAGATAGATAGATAGATAGATAGATAGATAGATAGATAGATAGATAGATAAGCCAGCAACTAACCTCTTAGATTTAAAAACAAAGCAAAGAGATTACTAAACAATGATCACTTGCACATGAATAGGACATATTAAAGAGTTAGTAAAGCCTGGACTTTGTCATATTGGCTTCTTAAATTTTTAAAGAGGAACAAAGCTGGATCCGGTGATACATATCTATCATTCTAGTCCTGGGAGGATGAAGCAGGAGGATCTAAAGTTGGAGGCAAGGATGGGACGTACTGCAAGTTCCAGCCCAGCCCAGCCAAGAACTACTTAGTAAGACAATGTCTCTAAACAAATGAGCATTTGAAGAAAAATAGGAATGAAATGTTTACATTCCCCAAAGAGTTCAAGGGAGTAAATAAGACTAAGGAAAGAAGAAAACAGGGGATCAAAGAATATCTATGGAAAAGAAAAACTAAAATATTAGAAATAAGACTAAATTCCTTTGTATCCAAAATATTTGAAAGTATTAGAAAAGTACTCTGATACCATTTTGTTCTCAGAAATTAGTGAAGAAAGAATTTAAAGTTAACAGGAATAGATTTGCATAATAGTTAAACCTAATTGAAAGGGTTTAAACAAATTATAAATCCTCAAGTGAAAGTATTCATTTTTTGTTTATTGTAAAAATCTAGTATTAAAAATAGCAAGCTTAAAAAAACAAAACATTTGTATTAACTGTTTTATTGATATAGTATTTATTAACCAGCAGCGTCTTTACTCTGTCCAGATTTTCAAAATTCTCTTTTTATGTGTAATTGTAGAAAGCCTCTTAGCCGGGCGGTGGTGGCACACACCTTCAATCCCAGCAAAGCCAGGCAGATGTCTGTGAGTTTGAGGCCAGCCTGGTCTATAAAGTGAGATCCAGGACAGGCACCAAACTACACAGAGAAACCCTGTCTCAAAAAAAAAAAAAAAAAGAAAAGAAAGCCTCTGCCATTTAACAAAGGGATCTTCCTCCTCCTCCTCCTCCTCCTCCTCCTCCTCCTCCTCCTCCTCCTCTTCCTCCTCTTCCTTCTTCTTGCCCCAATTCTGTACCATCTAAGAAACTTTTCCTCATTAGTGTGCCTTTTTTTGTTCTTGTGTTCTGCTTTTTGTTGTTGGTGGTTTTGATATGATTATTATTGTCCTCAGTCCTGACCCTTTTCTATCAGATATCAAGAGACTTCAAAAATATTTACCAAGTATTCCTTGTTCTTCTTAATGAAGAAAAATACATAAAAGTGGCATCTATCAAATCACCAGCATATTCTCCTCTGTCCCCAAGCTGGAACAACCTTGCTTGATCATGGCTGTGGCACTCTTTACTAAGTTTCTTTTATACATATTGAATGGTATACTTTTTCACATAGACCCCAGGTGAATCAAGGTCTCTTTATATGCCAGAAGGCCAACCCAAATGGCACATGTTTGCTTTACCAACCTCTGTAAAGTCGGGTGGTAATTTATATTGATTACATAAGAAGAAACTCCATCCCTGGTACAACATGTTCTTTCAGCTGCAGAACCACACCTGTAGAAATGCTAACGCACATCTGGTTCCATAAATCTGTCCTTTCTGATTCTCTGGGGAGATATTTTTATGTAAACTATATAGCTACATGTGGAACAGAAAAGACCAAAACAGATGTGCCAAACCCAGTAACCATTTCCACCCGAGCCCTGAGCTCTTATTTTCTTCCCTGACTCTGAGGGTTTGGCTTCCTATTTGAGGTTGACACAATCCTCCCCTTAGGAAAGGGTCTCTTAGCAGGTTTACTAATGCTGAACTAGTCATTTCAGCATCCTGATATTGTTACTATCAGATTTTAAGAAACTTCTTCTCGTAAAGAATATTGTTAGCCGGGCGTTGGTGGCGCACGCCTTTAATCCCAGCACTCGGGAGGCAGAGGCAGGCGGATCTCTGTGAGTTCGAGGCCAGCCTGGGCTACCAAGTGAGCTCCAGGAAAGGCGCAAAGCTACACAGAGAAACCCTGTCTCGAAAAACCAAAAAAAAAAAAAAAAAAAAAAAGAATATTGTTTGACTTACTGATAAGTAGACCTCCCCCCACCCAGTTAAGTTTTTGATACAGAGACACATTTCCTCATTATAGTATAGGTTCATCTTTATTCAGGTGCATATACATGTTAGCTTGCATTTCTACACACTATCAATTCAGGTATAACAAATGAAGTAACTACTTCCCTGAAGGCAGATCATTTGTATCCAATATCTGAACTACACTGGTTTTTTTTTTTTTTTTTTTTTTTCTTCTTCTCCCGGAAGTGATCTTTCAGTGAGAGCAAACAGGAAAGAAGCAACCTTGGAGAAGAGCACAACAGTGAGATTATGCGGGAGGCTGGAAACCCTGAACCAAACAACTTTCAAGATGAGAGAGATGTCTAGTCTAAGTCTTCCACTATATGAGCTAACGTCATGGAAAGGTGAGTCACCCACCTGATGCCATTAACTTACTCAAAGGTATAAATAGAATTCAATGGCTTGTTTCTGTTGTTGTCTGTTGTCAATTCACAGTCCAAAACTAATTTGGAAGATCAGCAGATAGATGACTAACATTGAAATAATTTCTAGAAAGCAGGCCCTTCGATAGCCTATTTGATAGTAATAGGTACTTTTTCATGAAGCCTTGATTTCAAGATGTGAGGGAACATGGATCTCCACTCCCCTCTCCCCACACTACCACCCCTGCCTCTTCCTCTTTCCTCTCCCCTTTTCTTCTGTTACTAACCAGGGTACAACGCAGCATGTAAACTTTCAGGGTAAAGTTTAAGCTGCTCAGCCACGTACACCTTTTCATGCTGATGCTTTGGTTTCCAACTGCGAAGTGGTGAGGTGTGGAGGAGGAAGCTGCCGGGGTCTGTGTGTGGTATTGGGATGGCTAGCCTCAGTTACTGAAGGAGTCCTAGTGTCTAGCATCAGGATGGAGCAGGCAGAGGAATCTGCTGGTGGTCTCAAGGTAACCTAAGACCAGAGGAGACCTAGAGCATTTCAGGTGGAAATTCCTCAGGAAAATGGCTTGTCCAGCAAACATCTGTTCAAGAAATGGGTTGTCTTATATGATTTTTCACTTGTGTAGTAGAGTTCCAGCAATAGGTCCACAGTGTACATTTAAAAAATTTCCCATAAAAAGGCATTGATCCAAGGGCCTTGAAAAACAAAGGACACCGAACAAAAAACTAAGAAGATCCATGTAAAACATGGTGTTTCATTAATAATACTGTAATAATATCATTTCATTATTTGTTATAAATATAGTATACTAAAGTTAAAAACGGATGGAATTCAGTGCAGGGTAAGGGAGTTCTGTAATATTCTTGCAACTGTAAACCTAAAAGTATTTCAAAATAAAATTTTATGTAAAGAATAAAAAAAAAAGACCCACCCATATGATTGCTTATGCAAGCTTAACTCCAAGCACGGTTGCTGGCTTCCAACATGTTTGTATTTTATTCTTTTAGAGTATTTTAAAACTTGAAGGTATTCAGCTATAAGATATTAAAGTCACAGCAATTGCCAAGCATAAGAATATTCACATATGTGATTTCACATTTCAGAACTTCAAATGCAGACAAAGAGACATATTAACAAATCCGAGTACAACAAGACTCTGAAGATCTTACAGCTGTTCGCTACGTGTGCTGGATTCATACAAAGCTTAAAGAGATACACACTGACGTGTATGTTGGGGGAAAAACTTGGATCTGATGGTAACCGGACTTAACCGTCCCTTTGCAGTACTGAAGGTTTCAGAGTATCTCCAAAGATGATTGTCAATATTGATTTGATTTGATTTTTTACACATGTGTTTGTGGTGTCCATGCGTTGTTTGTCCTGGGAGATCCCAGTCTCCCCATCCTGAGCACTAGCATTCCTGGCAGAAGGCACATGTTCAGCTGCCCAGCATGTATGTGGGTCCCGGGGATCCAAACTCTGATCTTCATGGCAAGTAGGCACCTGCTGTCCACTGCACTGTCTCTCTGGCCCACACCTGTTAATACTGACTTTTAAAGACAAGGGTAAAGCCAGAACCCTAATGTTATATATGCATTGAATTATGCTCTTTGAGAGGCCATAAACACATGCAAATCACGTGCCAACAAAAAGAATTAAGTATGTGGTGGAAACAGTCTAAGATAGTATCAGTAGTGACAGTGTAACCCTCTATGTTTTCTAAGTCTCTATAGTGAACATACATCACATCTTTTACAAATTTTTGATCCTGGGATTGGGGCACCCTAGACAAAGGCGTCCTCTGAAGCTGTCACATGTGGGATGGCGGCTGGAACCCTCAAATCTGTACTTTCAGTCTAAACTGAATATTTGACTTATTTTCACCCCTCAAACCAACCAGCAAGAGTCTTCAGATTTCAAAGGGAAAGGGGAAGAAAAGTATGTCTGGGCTTGAATACACCTTACTGCTTGAAGACTTTTTTTATGAAAGCTCTCTGCTCCCTACCTGGGCATTACAGGGAAGAGCTGGGCTAAGGAGAGTTCACAGTCAGGCACAAAGAGGCCATCAGAGTCACACAGGTTGCTACCTGTGGTAAGGAGGAAAGACCTGGAGTCCTTACCCAACAGGCTACTACCTGGAACCTGAGGCCCTACAAAATGTGAATTCAGGTGTCAAAAGCTTGACCCTGACCAGGGACACCTTGAAAAGAAATTATCAGGGTGTAACCCACTCCCAGTGGAAAGAATAACTGTTGTATTTTTAACAGCACACGTAAAAGCCAAAATATGGAGTATGAAAGTTTAATGAAATGGAAAAAAAAAAAATAAAACAACCGTCAAACTCCTACACTCCTTGCTTCTTATTTTACAAACACAGATGGGCCAGCAGCGCCAGGCCAGCTGATCCTAACTACATCATCAAGTCTCAGGATGATGGGTAGATATTTCCATCTCACCATTTCCATAACTGCATGCCTACCCTGAAGAGTTGGGGGGAAGAGCTTTTCATCATCAACCTCTGCAAAAAGATATATGTAAACAAGAGAGTCACCAGCCATCAGGACTAAAGCAGAAGGCACCCTGATGGTCACAGGACATTGGCAACCATAAAAATCTCAATTGGAGAAGAAATAGAAACCAGAAGGGGGTGCACCAAGGAGGAGCAGGAAGGAGTGGGGAAGAAAGACAATTTCAGTAGAACCTATTTCCTTCCTAAATTATCTTACTTTATTGTATCCTTCATTCATTAATTTTAAGGATGCTTGAAAAAGAAGAGGAGGAGGAGGGGGGAGAGACGGAACAGGAGGAAGGAAATTATTTGGTCAAAACTCCAAAGTGAGTACCTAACGGATGAAAATGGCTCCTTGTAGCTGACATGGTTCTGGACCACTGAGTACTTCAGAAAGCTACAGATGACTTTCAAAGGGATCATGCTCTTGCTTTGTTTCTCCCCTTGGAGCTTCGGGGGAGCTGAGAATGTCCCTGGGCAACCCAAAGCCTAGCATCTATCTTGACAGCTAAAAGGATTTTTCAAAACAAAATAGAAATTGCACATGGCTAGATCATAAAAAGAATCATATTTGAGGGGCTAGGAAGGTGATTCAGTCAGTAAACTGCTCTCTGTGTAAGCATAAGGAATGGAATTTGGATCCCTGGTACCTGGGTAAAGAGTCAGGCATGGCACTGCACATCTGTAATATCAGCCCTGGGGAGGCAGAGACAGGCAGATTGCTAGAGCTCCCCAGTCAGCCAACCTAGTTGAATCAGGGGGCTCCATCTTTAAGCCATATATTTCTGTCATTTTCAACTCTAGTGTCCACATATGTACACATACAGAAAGGATGTCCCATGGGAGCCAAGATACACATGCATAATAACTGTGTGTGACAGTTTTAGGCACTTTTGTGGTGTAGGGACTGTTCCAACCTCTGAGCAGAGGTGCTGACATGGTGGATAGACCATAGTTGGGGTTCACCTGAGACCCCAAGCAACTTGTAAAATTCCTGCTTCACCCTGAAGTGGTATATACATAGCACGCCTTTGATAAAAAAAAAATAAAAACAACAACAACAACAACAACAAAAAAGCCGAGAGACAAAATGACGTTCAACAAACCAAAACAAAAGGCTCTACCACAAAGCGGGGCTGTGGGAGCCAGCGAAAGGTGCGAAGAGGAAAATCAGGGAGTGAGGAGTTCAGTGCGCAGTTTCTTAGAATGGAAAATAGGAAAGAATCAGAATATACGTGCTTTTTAAAGAAAGATACAGAAAGTGAGTGGTGACCAGAAGAGGAGAGAGATTTAGGGAGAAGAGAGACTGAACTATGAGGAGGGTGGACATCCCTCCCAGTGTGCCGGGGGCACTCCCAGCCTATGGTTGCTATTCTAGGGAAGCTATTAATAGCTTTTCCTGTCCCTTCCCGGAGTCCCCCAGTTTGGAGGATAATTGGCACAGTCCCCTCCTCGATAGTTCTGTTCTGAGCCACAGGAGTGATGAACAGGACTGAAACTGAGACACCCACGGAGAAGGAAGGGAATGAGGGGCACAGTCCTGCAGGAAACGAACCGGAAACGGAGACAGGACACAAGCTAAGACCAAATGCAGATCAAGTCAGCACGGCCAGAGAGAGCAGAGCGTGCCAGCGAACCTTTAAGCTTGAAGCCTGAATAGAGAAGAGACAGAAGAAACAAAGACGAATGATTCACAGCACAAATATGTGTAGGCTCCTAATATTTTCCCCCGTATTGACAGGATTACTGGCCGAGATCAACCTTTGTAAAACTGACTGAAAATGGCCACCGGCTCCTTCTAGCTCTTGCAGACGCCCACACAGCCCCCGTGGTGGCTGTCTCCTGGGCTGCTCAGGGGTAGCTCACCTCTCTCCCAGACCATGCCTTGGCTCAGCCTTCCCACCAGCCCCTCCCCCACTCCTGATGGCCGCATACCAGACTGTCTGCACTGTGGTTTCCCAGCCTTCCACAGATAGGCCACAGCAAGCGAAGCTGTGCCTCAGTGCGTCATTTCAGGGACCTCTTTTGACTTTTCACTAGATCAGAATTTCATATTGTGAAAGGCTGAAAGTAAATATCACGGACAAGTTCAAAAGGTCACGCGACTTCTAGCAAAGCTGTACCCTAGACCTAGAGAGCAGATAGAATCCAGTCAGCATGGGGGTCTTCTGGAACTGGAGTTTCAGAAAATATGCCACGTGGGTTTTTAGCCCGATTTTGAATTGGTGCATATTCTGGGTTGAATTCATCTGTTGGAGCGCTAACCCCTTCTCAAAATAGGGTCTTGCAGGTTCTTACAGGGACTATCAGGTTAAAAAGAGGTCATGAGCATGGGCTGCAATACAGCAAGATAGCTTTCGAAGGAAAATGATGGGAACACAGGCTCATACAGAGACAGTGCCACAGGAGCATGGATACAACCATCTAGCTGTGAGGAAACAGCACAGCCTTCCTCACAGCCCTGGAAGGAACCAACCCTGAGGATGCCCTGGCCTTGGCCTTCTAACCTCGTAACTGTGACAAAGTTGGCTTCTGTTTGCAGTGCTCTGTTAGGGTAAGTCTTGGAGATGAATATCCAGGTGCAATGTGGCCAAGGATGCATGTTAGGAGGAGCTGGATGGACAGTTCAGTCCCCCACCTCAGCACCTCTTTTCCTGAAGAGGCCATGTGTCATCTTAGAATTATCAGGAAGAATGAGCATTTCTTGCAGCAAGATTAGACTGGTTAATCTTGAACAGATACTTCTAATTGTCTGTGCCTCAGTTTCTCCAGTGAAATTGGCTACTGGACTTGTCGTCTTAGGTGCTGACTGTGACTGATTATAAAGCTGAAGAGTGATCACATAAATGCTCTGAGTCAGGGAAGGGCATCTAATTTAAACGTGGAGTGATTGGTAAACATACTTCTGAGAGCAGATGGCAAGGCAAGCGAACTCCAACTTCCTCATCTGGGTGGAGGCAGAGCCCTCAACACTCCATCCAGTTCTCACACAATCGGCTCTGTCTTTTGAATATCTGAATCTGACACAATGGAACACCCAAACAGCTGAAATGTTTGTCCAAGTCATTTAATCCTTCAGTACCTAATTCCATGATGTCTCCCTTTGGTCAGGCATAGAACCCACTTGCTGACATCTTTGGGCTACCAAGAAAAGAAAACACAAACTCATTTCTGCAGCCCTCAATTTTTGTTTCTTCCTAGTCGCTACCAGCCAAAATTCTTATCTGCCTCTAACCAGAGCTACTGACTTGAGTCAGTAGTATAAGGAATGGTGTTTAGCTCTGCTTCCTTATATGGCAGGGAGTGACAGTGTGCTTGTCTGTCTAGCTGAACTGCAGTATGGCTCAATGACAAGTTCTAATGATTGGTTATGGAAACCTTCTGCTCTGGCTTCCATCACTTTCTGGAGGGAAGACACAGAACAGACAGCTCTAGGGTTGGAGTCAGGGAGGGGCGTTGACTCCTGCTCTGCCATCTGCCATTTATGTCACTTTGGGCCAGCTATTTGGTTTACTTTGCTGTTCTTGGATGGCAGTCCTCTGTTGAGAAAGTGCTGACACACAGTGGGCATCCCAGTAGGGTAGCTGGCTGAAATAGTTCATCTCTGCAACCATCCTGGACCTGAAGGGTCCAAGATAACCAGCAGTTCAGTGCCAGTCCTCTCTCCAGCTTGTTCTCAAGAGTTTTTTTTCCCCAGTATCTCTATCTCTCTCACCCATCCTAGCCCACTTCATTTTCCTCCTCTCTCTCCTTGCCTTCCTCCTTCCCCTTCTTCCTTTTTTCCATTTCCCATTCTAAGTCTAAAACGTTGAAAAATCTATCTGTCTGTCTATCTATCTATCTATCTATCTATCTATCTATCTATCTATCTATTTATCTATCATCTATATTTATCTATCATCTATATCTATCATCTATCTATCATCTATATCTATCTGTCATCTGTCTATCAATCTATCAATCATCTGTCTATCACCAATGTATCATCTCTATCTATCTATCTATCTATCTATCTATCTATCTATCTATCTACTATCTAAACCCTAGCCCTAGGGAAAATAAAATTCTTTAGACATACTACATAAGAATTCTGAGACTGCCGGGCGGTGGTGGCGCACGCCTTTAATCCCAGCACTCGGGAGGCAGAGGCAGGCGGATCTCTGTGAGTTCGAGGCCAGCCTGGGCTACCAAGTGAGTTCTAGGAAAGGCACAAAGCTACACAGAGAAACCCTGTCTCGAAAAACCAAAAAAAAAAAAAAAAAAAGAATTCTGAGACTGTAAAAGGCAGCTCCAGAACCATTAATAAGGGTGAACGTAGCCATGCAGGTGACAGTGACAGTGGAAGCTGTCTTCTTCAGAGCAGGGAGACATATGTTTCAGAGACAGCCCTGGTTAGAACGTGCTCTTGACAACCTGAATCAGGGTGACCTAGAACTTGTATCTGTTGGTCTTTGTCTTCCTTCCTGGGAAGCCCAAACATTAAAGAAATCAACTCTGCTTCTTCTGTCTATATGATGGCCAAGGAGGAAGCAATATAGGAAAGTGTGTGGCAAAGGGTGGGGCGTGTAAAGGGAGTCACGTGCCTCTAGAGAGCCTTTCTATGCAGTCACAGTAGATAACTTATAATGTGGTTTAGTATTAATCATGTTCAAAGCAGTTTAGAGTTATTACTTCTAACTGTTAGAATGAAGGGATGATTATCCTGATTTATAATCAAGTGAAGAAATAGGCTGGAAGTGGTAAGTTTGGAATTTAAACTCAAGTCTGTCTGACTCCAAAGTTCGTCCTCAAATACTCACACCTCAAGAGTCACCTGCAAAAAATAGAGTCCCTATCTCCTGGATTTATTTAAGCTAGACAATAGAGCACAGCTATTAAACCTATGGACAATGGAGACAGATTATTCAGGTTGGAATCCTGTTTTTTCCACATAGTGGTGACCTTAGATGTCACTTCATCCAGTTGGCACTGGGTCTCTTCCTTTGTAGAATTATTTGGTGAAACTATTCTTTATTTTTACCTGACAAATACACTCTTTATTTTTACCCAACATATAATCTCTGTAGACTGGTCGGCATGTGCCACACACTATTCGAAGCACTGAACAACTGGCTTTCTCTTGTGCAAAGGCTAATCTTAACACTCCACACCCTAGGGTCAATGGTGTGCCAGGAAATATTTAATTATAATCTCTGTGGGGTGTGTGTGTGTGTGTGTGTGTGTGTGTGTGAGAGAGAGAGAGAGAGAGAGAGAGAGAGAGAGAGAGAGAGAGAGAAGGTGTAAGGGAGCTATCTGAAGTAATTGATCTTTAAAGTTGCTCGAAGACATAAATACTTATAAAGAAAAAATTTCTCGGAATCACCTCCCCCAAAGCCTAAATTCCACATAGTAACAGTGACTGGAATAAGACGTGGAAACACCATGAGAAATTTTATTCTTGCCATATTTCCAGTGCTTCACAAAGGCAAGCACTGGAAATCTCATCAGCAAGCTAGACCTTATGGGATTGATAGTCTTGTGCTTAGATAAAAAAGGATAGAGGAAGACAGAGGAGTTCAGAGAAATACTTCAGTGTTTCCAAAGAGGTTTGGTGAAACAGATTATTTGGGATCCACAGCTGTAACTTTTAGGGGGGAAACCATCTAAACAAAAATAAGTTTCTGAGGAATAATGACCTCCATCATGTGCCATAAATTACTGTAAACACCAGTGACCAGAATTATTTTGGAGGCAGGATGTTTCATCAGAGCCTGGAAGGAGCTTTTATAAACTGCAGATGCCTGGAGCCCACTCCAGCAAGACCTACTGAATTGGAACCTCCAGGGTTGAGTCCCAGAGATGTATTTTTCAAAAGGCTCTGAAGGTGATTCTGGTTGTGATGCTGCCTAAGGGCCCCTGATACAGGCAGGCTGAATCTGTGCATTGCTAAAGTGGAGCATCCTCTTTTATCCAGAACTGCCCGGAACTTCAAAGCTGTGCGTTCCAGAATTATTTCTGCCACTAACAAAGGACATGGCCTTGATCAACTCACTTGGGTTGTTCCTCCATTCAACAAATATTTATTGGGATTATGCTATATGTCAGGCAACTAAACATCTACTAATAAAGTGCTGTTGCCTGCTCTTTGCATCTTGTCAGCTAACAGAACAGGTAAACATTACTCAAAGGCACTACCAGTACGTATATAATTTTACTTGGTGTGTATTGCTAGACTTTGATCTCTCATCTAGAAAATGAAAAGTAGATTAATGATATTTATTTGTCTATATTTCTGTGCTAGGGATCGAACTCAAGGCCTTCTGCATTCCAGGCAAGTGATCTACCACAGAACTACATCCACAAGCCTAGTTCCTTTATGTTTAAAAAAATCTTTTTCTTCTTAAGACCTCCCAAACTTCTTGATGATCTTTCCTATGCACAGTAGTAGTACATATCACAGGTCCAGTGTTTCGGAAAATACAAAAACCAGAAGTGACTATGAATTCAATTACTCCTTAATAATTTAGCATCTCATCATCATATTGTAGCTCTATAATTAGAAAAATGTGCTGAGGAGAGATACATTATTTACTCAGTTTGCCAAAATTACTTCTCATGAATATAGATGTGTTTACCTTTTTGCAACAACTTGTGAACTTCCAAGGATCAGGCCCAGGGCTGGGAACCTACAGATTGTATTGATAACGTGCCAAGCATGGCTCTTCAGCAGCCAAGCCTCTTTCTGTGATCTCTATCAGCGGTAGTATTTTTCACCTCTGTGAACTTGGACACAGCATAGGAAACCTTCTTAACAATTGGGTAGCCCAAGTATGCACTCCCTGGGCTAAATAATATCCCAAAGTACCGGCAGCTTAAAAATTCCATGAACTTATACTCTCTTGAGGCAGATGTTTTCTCCTATCCCTCTACAAAGGCACTCCAAATACCAGAATGCGTACATGTATGCACATCCATTTCCTTGTGCGTACCGACCTTCAGATTTCCTAGCTGGTCCTTGTTTGTTTGGTTCGCCTGATCTGACCTTTGATGCTCATTCCTGACTGTATACTTGTTGATGCTTATCTGAAGAGGGGCCCAGAATAGAGCATGGTGCTGCCAGTGTGGTCAGAACTGGGAGAATGTAGAGCATCTGTTCCCCTGCCTGATAGACATCATGAGAGTGTTTAGTGAGTGAGAGACAGAAGGGTAAGCATCACCTAGACCGCTGGTTAAGAATACACTAGCTTCATGCATTTGGTTTACTGAAGAACTGGGACTTACAGTGAGATAAGTGAGGTTTTGTGTTGTATGTGAGTAGTATGTGTGCAGATGTGTGTGTGTGTGTGTGTGTGTGTGTGTGTGTGTGTGTGTTGTGGGTGGGGTGGTGCACACCCCTGCAAAGAACAAAGGGACATATCAAGTCTTCTTCTCTCGTATTCTCTGCTTTATTCCGTTGAGACAAGGTGTCTCACTGAATCTGTAGCTAGAATGGCAGTCCTCAAACCCCAGAGATGCCCGTCTCTGCCTTCCGCAGTACTGGGACACAGGTACCTGGCCATACTCAGAATTTAAATCAAGTCCTCAGGCTTGTACAGCAAGCCCTCATATCCACTGAGCCATCTCCCAAGACCCCCAAGTTTTCTTTATTGAAACTGTTCAGTTGTTAATTTACTGGCTTTGAAAGATTGCCTTCATTTAGGGGAGGAGCCGCATTATACAATGATACAGAGCTCTTTGCCAACAACAAGTCTCAATGGCCTTTTTCTCTAGAGTTTTTCTAAAAAGGATGATGTTTTGTTTTTCAGTTACTAGTGGTGTCAACTTCAAGTCAACCTCTCTTAAGATTGGCTTATCATGCCATGTAAAGATGGTCGGTGAGAACTCTATGATGCTGGCACTGGGTGTTTGCCTATCCACAAACTCATTCACATGAAAAATTCAAGTGGCAGCCATTGAGAGCTGTTGATTAGTCCAGCTATTTGCCTCCTCACCCAACTTTCTTTTCAACTGAAATTAGCCCTCCTGAGCTTTTCTTTACCCAAGGATGATCCCTTCTAACAGGGGGAGGGGGCTGCCAGACCTATTGAGTAACACACCGAGATACGCCAGAGCCTCTGACCATCTGCTCTGCTAAGGGACCTGAACCAATCCAATGTCCGCTCTCAGGATCTGACCTGAAGCACACAAGGAATTCTCCAGGTGCTGGAACAGCTGCCTAGAATAGCTGAGTTTACAATGATGGGAACACAGCGTTGAGAGCCACAGTTCCCTGCTGGCTTCCTTGACCCATCTGGATCTTAACCCCATCCCTGTTGACTATGCCGTTTGACTTCTGGATCTCCCACCCCTTTATTATTCCATCTGTATTTTATAACCCCACCCCTTCGCTTGAGCTACTGAAGCTTAGTAACAGAAGGACCCACTGGTCCTTGATTCTGAGTCCAATTGTCTCTGTATTTCACCATATCTCTCAGGGTCCTGCCTTGCTGAGAGAGATCCTGGTTTGGAAAAGTTTGCTTGACCTCTGGCTTTTACTGTTTCTTCTCTACTCTCCCAGCTGTAAGTCCTGACATAGCTTCTTTTGAATTCTCTCTCCATCCTGGCCGTGGCTGGCACACTCTCCATTCCAGCTCTGAAGCAACTGGCCCTCGTCCCTGTCGCTACTTAACCTGGGCCTGCTAGTCTTTGCCCATAGGTGAGGACTATATAGCTCCCCAGCAAAACGTCTCAGGGGACAGGAGAGGGAATGTCCCGTGTGGGCTTAAAAGGAACTAATTATGTACTCCTACTTAATATGTTCCTCTCCAAGTAAAATGATTTCCTGGTGGTCAAGTGCTTTCATCCGCATAGTCACAACACAATGCCAGAAGCCTCAGGAAACAAGAAGTAAACAGTCACCAAGCTATCATCATTGCTGTGTATGTGTAATATGTGTGTGTGTGTATGTGTGTGTGTGTGTGTGTGTGTGTGAGTGCACACGCGTTATATGTATATAACACTCATGAAGATGAGCACTTACAAAGAACACCCAATTTGCTTAAAATATTTTTTAAAGTCCAACCATTTCTAACTGCTCCATAGCAATCCTTTTATTAATTTCTCAGTGCTCTCTTGGGATACACTTGCAAGTAGCTATTTCTGAATTTCTCTAACCCTAACAAACTTCCTATTGAAAGGCACTTCTTCTCCTTTCTTTGGAATGGAGTCTGTATGAGGCACACTTCTCCTACATATCTGTATATTCACACCCATTCCCCCGCCACATACCAGATCTTAAAAACAAAAAAGACACCCCTGAGCTGGGTATGGAGGCCCACATCTCCACCCCCAGTGCTCATTTGGAAAGCTGAGGCAGGAGGTTAGTGAGTTCCTAAGCAGACTAGATTAGCTAGCAAGAGACACTATCTGAAGTTATCTAAAACTTTTCTCTCTTGGCTAGAGGACAACTGGCTGTGCCCTATCCAAGGCTATCTGTCTTTGACACTCGCTGTCATCTGGGTCCCAGCCCACAGCTAAGCTCCCGTTGACTTCCAAGTCTGGAAACGCAGGAACGCTCATGTCTGGCTAGGAGGTGGGGGAGCTGGTCAGTTGGACATCTAAGGGGTAAGGGTGAGAGGGTAGCGCTGGGCTTTAGTTAAAGTTGGAGATACTGAACGGTGAAACCAACGTAGGTGAGAGGCAGCTCCTAGAGAAATCTGCTCTCAATAAGGGCAGGAACCCCAGCCAGGTGCTGCCGGTTACCTCATCCTGCCTACAAGGCCCAGGCATGACAAGCTGGGATTAATCCCATCCTTTCTGGCTGGAGGCAGAGAAGCCACCTCATTTACTAAGGCCTGTCTGTTGTCAGCACTTTGTCATCGGTCTGTTCGCCTGGCTCTGCGCATTTCCTGGTTCCGGGATATTGCTGTGTGCCACAGAGAGCCTTCTCTTACCCCTCTCCCTGCTCCTGGGCTCTGATCCTCAAAGCCAAATTTCAGATAACATTGGGGTAGACCGGTTTCTTAAGGCTCTAGGATCAGGGTTCTACAAAGTACCACGCAAGATTCTCAAATAGGAGAAAGGAGGAGAGATCTTGAGGGAAACAAGATAAGAAATGGTGGCTACCACCCAGAGCTAGCTAGTAGAACACCCTGAAGATTCAAATTTAGCCTCTATGGGCCTCCAGGGAAAGGAGACAAAATCTCTCATCTCATTTGGACATCTTAACGCCTACAGGATGGAAGAATGGCATGCTGACGGCCATGCCAGGGGAGGCCAAAGAGTCGAGTTCCTTCCTTAAAGGTCAGGGTTATTGAAACAAAGGAACCAAAACCAGAAGCAAGCCCTCATCTTGGAGCTCTTGAGTTAAGACTAAGCTAAGAGTATCTCTTTAAACGAGCCAGCTCCTCAGAGCCTGTGAGTGTCTAGATGGGCTTAACAGATGAAGGACTTTCCGTTAAGAAGCAAATGGTGCTATTTTGGGGCATCCTGAGATTTACCCAGAGAACGCCTTCTTAAGGTTTGGAAACCCTTTTGGCAGCATCTCCCTAACCTCCTCCCTGGTCCTACCATGCTATTTGCATTCCACTTCGTCAGCATTTTCCCCACCCCCACCTCCCTCAGCCCACCACATTTCCAAGCCACGTGACAGACACCCAGGCCATGGGGAGCTGGTGGAAACCCTTCTCATGTCCATCTCTAAGTCCTGTCTTGTCTCATTGGAGAAGGACCAACCAGGAGTCATGCTACCGTGAATGACAAATGGACAGAACTGTATGCACTTTTAAGAAAAGGCCTATAGAACAGAGACTACCCAAGCTAGATTCTGGAACTTTCTATGACACACCTCCAAACCAACCTATTCTACCTGCAGAGAACAGGAAAGGACTGGGACCAGTCCCAGGAACCAGTGAGAACTGGGAATAGCCCCACTGTCAGGAAATACATTCGCAGGTCTCCTTTAAACCTTTCAATCTGAGATGGCTTCATCTTTTTCTCTCTTTGATGCAAAAATGAAATGCTTAGGGCAATCTTTTGATTTGAATGTTTTAAAATGCACATTCTATTGACTTTCAAATATGGAAACAACCCCAAACTTAACCTGTAAACCAGTCAAGTACACTCTTCATATGTTCTAAGATCTATTCTGCATTTTCTCTTTTTACCCAGAACTTTGCCTTTATGTTTTTCATTAAATGATTTTAATAGAATTAAAGTTTCCAGCCTGTGGCTCCATTGAGCTTTATTTACCTCCCTATTTGGGGAAATGTATCCCAGCTCATTCTCCACAGGAAGGAAATGGCACCAAGAATTGCCTAAAGTTCACAGTGAACTAAACTCCCTCACTCTGTGTGTAGAGAACACATACGGTGTTATTTTAGAAAATGTGTTTTTGTAGTGATTGGGTGTGGGGAGCACACGAGGGGGATGGGAGAAATTGCACTTTGGGGGACTCCAGGGGATGCTGGTTTCAAAATGGAATTTATCCTCAAATCCAAGATTATAGATTTTCTTCTGAACTGCATTCCCTACATGGTTTAGAGAACACTTAAAAAAAGAAATTGCTCTTCATGTTTTGATTGACACTAAAAACCCTGTGAAAAGTTGGGAACTTGATGTCTCCCAGGGAAGGACAATAGTCAAATAGAGAGTTGGCCTGCACCCTTTCTCACTCTTACCCAGAGCTGTTCCAGGGAAGGAAATTCACAGGGCACTCTGTTCTCATGTATCACTTCTCAAGAAATTAGCCCAATACTTATAAACACAAGGACTGCGTAGTCCAAACCATCATAATCTACGGCATAGCATAAAATGGAAGCAGTCGTCTGGAGCTCCTAGTCCTTAATACGATATTATTTTTTAAATGATCAGACTCATTCTTCCTTTTGCAGGGCCCCTTGTCTTCAGTGAGTTCTAGCCACGCGTCTGGTTTCTGCCTAACGCTAAGGGGCTGCACTGTTTCCGTTTACAACTCCGTATACGCAGCCTAAGTACCAGAAGGGCTCTGCGAATGCCAAGCACTTTGTTCTCTGCTTTTTTGACCATGTATTGCCACAGCACTGAAACTCCCCCGCCCTTTACAACCAGCTCTTTCTAAAAGGAGTTACCAACTAATACCAACTTGCACTACTGTTTGAGATGCCCAAATACGTCTGTCTGGAAATAAAAGCCCCTCTTCTTCCTTTCTGGAACATTCTCCCCACTTATATCTTTTTTGAGCCTCTGGGCATACCTTCCTACAGAAATGAAGATTTCTCAAGAAATATTTTGGTAGGAAGTTGACCATGATTTCTACATACACACCCACACATGCTGCTCAGTTTTATAGAAGACAGACTCAGTAAGCATCTTCTGCCTCAGCAAATAGCAGATGAGTGCCACTAGCTCGGTCGGTGCTAGTGTAGAACTCTGATCTTATTTCTTTACATCTCTGAAAGCCCAGTTCTAAAATCCTGGTAGCAAAGTAACAGAAATGTATTTAGCTAAGAAAAAAAAAAAAATC
Organism: Peromyscus attwateri; assembly: GCA_902168425.1. Lineage (NCBI taxonomy): Eukaryota > Metazoa > Chordata > Mammalia > Rodentia > Cricetidae > Peromyscus > Peromyscus attwateri. Next base: position 23,378 of record CABHPP010108466.1, read on the forward strand.
ACTCTTTGTCTTAACAATATCAAAAATTGTTGCTGTTATTTTTTAAGCGAAACCTGAAACCTATTTAAATGTCTGCTAGTAGAAGATAGAGAAGAAACTGCCTGAGGGGCAGGCCAGCAGAGCCCCCTCGCTGGCACTAGCCTGAGGATACCAGGTATACAGTCAAGGTCCCTCTTGAAAACAAAATTGTATCCTAGGCAAAGTCACGCATGCTCCCTGAACATGTCACTATAAGATCTTTCCTCTTGTCCCATTTCTAGAAACAAAACTTGAAGTTTCATCACATTGACCTTCTGGGAACATCCGCAGGTCAGGAAGTCCAGGCTGGCTTTGGGAATTTACACGGTCTGTTGCCTGCCTGGAAAGGTTTTGCATATCCAGCACCCTTTCCCTGGAATGTTGCCTGAAACCTGCGGAGCGGCTCCCGCTTCCCTGAAGGCGGAAAAAGAAAGACCCTGTGTCCTACCTCTCAGGCAGCAGCTTCTTCCCAAGGATGAGGACGTCGAGCCCGCCGTCAGAAAGGAAGCAGAGGTCCCTTTAACAACACAGCAAGAGAGCAGGCAGGCAGGCAGGCAGACCGCCTAATGCACACTGCTCTATTCAATAAAACTGCAGACCGCCCTTCCTTGGCCCCTCCCAGAAGTCCATGCTAAGTGAACACATATCCCCTATGTTTACAGTCAGCAGGCGGTGGTATGCATTGTGCTGTAGTTTTTCTAATAGGCAGCCAATGACGACACCCCGGCCAAGGTGATGCTGTCTGCCTGTGCAGATGCCTGTCATTCCCTAGGCATGCTCGGGACATCACTCATCAGAAAAACCAAGTCCTAAAAAGCTTGAAACTGTGAGCACGCTGCCAAAACCAGCCGGCTCCATGCCCTTTTTTGGTTATCCTAAGCAGGGCCTCCTGGAAGTGAATCCATTGTCAGGAACAATCATAAGAAACGTTAATCTTGGAGAAGGAGGATGTCTCGTAGAACACAAATAGAGCTTTAAAAAGAAAGTACAGTTCATGAAACAAGAAGTGGACAGTCAGTCGTACTTATAGGGGTGAGGGTAGGGGTGGAGTCGGGGAGACGTTTGTAGTTGAGGAAGCCTTAATAGCGTATTTCTTTTCAAAGTAGTTGCATTACAAAATGAATTTAAATCATTCTGCAAGTTAAAAACCTGAAGCGGATAAGACTCTGATCTGCTGTCCAGGCTAAGTTCTAGCCAAGAATATGTCTGTGTTATGAAAACAACTGACAGAAAATATAGATAAAATGTATCAGTTGTTCTAGTAGATAATGTTGGCCAGAATAAAGGGAGGGTGAGCAGTTTGGCCAGATGGGATCCTAAGGTTTACATAGCTCTGTTGGTTTTCCCCATCAACACCCACCTTCCTCTGGTTCCTCAGTCTTAGCAATGGGGAGATTGTACTAGAAATGAAGGTGCATGGGGAGACCAACACCTGCTTTGGGGCAGCCATAGCCCGGCGCATATGCGCTCACAGGTGATACAGATGTTCTGGTGAGTTCTAGAAAGCCTGTGCTAGGGGAGAGTCAGCATTCAGAGCTGCTGAGCTACAGTGCAGGTCACTGGCCCACACATGCATCCAATTGTGGTCTTGTATTTTTTGGAATTCAGTCAGTACTTACTTTTTAAAAAAATTGGAATACTTACTGTTTGTCAGGCCTGGGGCTAAGCACAAAATCCATGTTTCATTATTGGTATGTGTTCAGACCCTGTCTCATCGTCGACCAAGAAGCTTTAAATATTTTCCCCGGCTAATTACAAATCCAGAAGCTTAATCAGCACACACAGTCTTACCGAAAAGCCCTTCTCTATTCAGGAAGCTCTGACATAGAAGCTATCTCTATTTAGGAAACAGCTCCTGCCCTTTCTGCTTCATTGGGAACACTTGGGCAGCAGCTGGTCCACACCAGTAAGTTTCTTCTTCAGCCCTGAGTTGTTAACCAGTCGCCCAGAGGTACCTACATGGATTCCCTGTGCTATAGGAAGGCAACATACCTCCTCTGCTCTTCCTGCTTTCTTCTGCTACTATACAGCCCCCAAAAGCTACAGCAGAGACTACTGGGCCCAGGGAGATGTGGGCTTCAAGCATTCTGAATCATAACTCAGAATGTACTTTCCCAGACACAAAATAAATAACTGGTGGGAATCATGCTGTCGGCATTGCATTTCAAGTTCACAGTAACTCAACCGGGCATCACTGAACACAACTGTTTACAAAATTGTTCTTTTGGGAAAATCTTTTCGGATCCCAGATAAATGATTTGAAAATAAACTTTTTTTTTTTTTTTTTTAAACATAGCCAGTTTTGCAGCTAGGGAAGTTCTGTATCTGGTATCTGGCGCAACAGGTTGAAAAGACAGATTAATACTTCTTAGTCTGGCAAAAGGCTGAACTTGAAGACAATAGCAGACAGACATCAGGATCTTCAGACATCTCAGTCACATCAATATGTCCTCTGCCCAGAGATTTTCCTGGATGCATGATATTAAGCCCGGATCATAGAGGGCTGTGTGAAAGGGCTATTTTCCATTGCTGGTGCAGATAACAACCTAAGTAACATATTCCCCACTTATGCCAGGAATGCACCTTGGGTGATGAGCAGCAGGGCAAAATTCTGTAGTTTGTGAGGTTCTTTTTCATTTTTAATTAATTAATTTATTTAGTGCTAGCTTTCCAGAGAAAAGAGAAGCTGTGCTACAAAAGGGAAAAATATTATCAACAGGAAACATGGAAGGGATGTGCATTTTATATGGTTTGTAGAAGATAAGTAGCTGAATATTTTGGGTTATGCCTTTTGGGGGAAAGAAGTATGCTTCCTTAGATAAGTCCTAGATATTTCATCTATGGAGTATAGCACATGGAGAGCCATTATGTCCATTCTATATATCTGAAGGAGAGCTCCTGTGGAAGAACTATAGATTGGAAGAATAATTCAACACATGTCATATAAATATATGTAACAGAAACCAAATCTTTCTTTGTCTCTAAAAAAAAGCAGAAGTGTTTAAAAGGAATGAAAAAAATCATGCTTGCATATTGCCCAATCTCTGCCATGGGAATCTCACTTTCATAATATTTATTTTTTCCAAAGGTCATTTGTAAACATCACTAAAAATACTTTTAAAATATATATAAATATAGGATTTATGTAGGAAATTTCTGTGGAATATATTTCCACCAGGATCATCCCAGATAAAGAACAGCTAGTCTATCACAGGACCTGGTCAACCATAATGGATATAAAGAGGCCTTTAAAAACATTTCCATGACTCTTTACATGTTTTTTCTTCTTTGGTTCCTAGAACTTGTTGTCATATTGATCAGTAGCTAGCAACTATATATTGTTCATTGTTTGACTTTGAAAAGTAAAAACAGACATGTTTTTTCATTCAAAACAGGAATCTACTTCCTTTATTTCATGAAAAATAGACATCATTCCAACTTTTGAGAAATCTACTTTATTGAACAGACAAGATTTTTTTTGTGCTAAATATTCCTTCCCACATTCATTTAGTCAAATGAAATCTTTCCAGATGCCCAAGCTTATAAACTCATAAAATTAGAATCTTGGTGTCAAAATTAGACTACAAATTATACACACAAAGTACACATACATGCATACCCACAAAAAGACTGAGTGAGTGAGAGTTTAGACTATCTGCACTTATGAAATTAAAGTTTAAAAATTAGCAAATTTTATCTAACAGTATAAAAAAGAATCAATGTAGTGATGGTCCAAAATCTGAAAATCTATTGATATAATATATATTAGCAGTTTAAATGTTTAAGAAAGAAAAAAAATCATCTTATAAGATAAAGGATAGTATTTGGTAAAATTATTAATTATTTGTAGAGAAATTCCTAGAAAACTTAGAAGATCTTTATAAACATGTTGAGAGACTTAGCAGTGATCTAAAAAGCACACCATGTTTCCTGAGGACATGTTAAAAAGTGACTCCATTACAACCACTAAAAAGACAAGAATCACTACTGCCCCTTTTATGAAAGAAAGATGAGCCACTGGGGTAGGGAAGGAAAGGAAATGTCTTTACTTGCTATGATAATATTATTTGTTTAGAAAATGGAAGAGAATTGCTCTAGTTTGTGTTCTGTTGCCTTGATAAAACATTGAATAAGACCAGCTTGGGAAGGAGAAGGTTTATTTACTTTAGAGTTTACAGGCCACCATACAAGGAAGGCAGGCAGGACAGGGCAGGAATTTGGAAACAGGAAATGAAGTACAGACCATAGAGGAACGCTGCTTATCTGCTTGCTCGGCCTCCTTGCTTATACAGCCCAGGTTCACCTGCCTAGGAATGGCACCACCCACAGTGGACTGGCCCCAGCCTCCATCAATCAGCAACCAAGAAAATGTCCACAACGTGCCTTCAGGTCATTCTGATGGAGGCAATTCTTCTATTGAGAGTTCCTCTTCCCAGGTATATCAAATTGACAGCCAAGATTAGCCACCACAAGATCTTCAAACTTATTGAAGCTGAGAAAAAGACCTTAGCAAAATTCAATGCATAAGAATCTAGAGCACCTGTAACCAGCCATCTCTAATTTTTAAAATGGGAACATACGCTGTTTGTAATTACAACAAAAGTATATATTATCCTGAATTAATGTAGTTAAATGCATAAAAAGTTCCCAAACCTACTTTAAGGCCATCAAACACCCAAATAAAGCTGAGCACTTCAGTTCCAGCACTTGGGAGACAGAGGCAGGTAATCTTTGTGAATTCAAGACCAGTCTGGTCTATATAGTGAGTCCCAGGCCAGCTAAGGGTACATAGTAAGACCTTGTCTCAAAAACAACACAGAAACCAATAAACAAACAAAAACAACAAATGGTAATACATACCATTTTTACAAATGACAACCCTCAAAGTTGTAATGATAGAAAAGTAGTCTACACATTAACTTTGCCAATTAAATTCCCAGAGGATATAGTTTGTAAAACATAACAAAATAATAGCGAACCTGAAAATCTCAGAAAACCAGAGATCTCAGAATAGGTAATGTAATAGTCATAGAGCAGTTTGGGTTTAAGCAAGTGCTACCTGCATAAAAATAAATGAAAAATTAACCTAATAAAGTAGGAAACCTACAAGCAAACCCAAAGACATACACAAAAATAGTAATAGAAGTATTGAAATTAGATGAAAAAATGACTGTTCTATGAATGGTAAGGTCACAATTACACAGAAACAATAAATTAGGTTTCAAAATTCTTACCCCAGACTGCAATAAACTGGGTGAACAACAAAACTGGAATGATGATGAAAAATTATAGGTGAATATTTTTAATAGGATATGAAACATAAAAACATAAAAATGTGGTGATATATTATATACCCTAATAATTTTACCTGAAGATCAGAGAACAGAACGAGCTACTAGATTAAACATAGAGGCCAGGCAGTGGTGGCACACACCTTTAAGCCTAGCACTCGGGAGGCAGAGATCTGTCTGGATCTCTGTAAGTTCAAAGCCACCCTGGACTACATGAAATTGATTCAGACTAGGAGAGAAACAGAGACAGACAGTGGTGGCACACACCTTTAATCCCAGCACTAGGAAGGTTGAGACAGGAAATGACATGGCTGGGCAGAGAAAGGTATATAAGGCGTAAGGAGACAGAAATGAAAGCCTTTTCATCTGAGGAAGCTCATTCGGCTAGAGGCCTGTTGGCCGAGGCTTTTTCAGGCTGAGGAGTTGGTGAGGTAAGAGGTGGTGGCTGTGGCTTGTTCCTTTGCCTCTCTGATCTTTCAGCATTTACCCCAATATTCTGGCTCTGGGATTTTTTATTAAAAGACCGTTTAGAATTCATGTTACATACATATGAAAATATTGATACACTGGAGGATACGGTTAGACATGGCAAACTGAAGGAGCAACCTTAACTGTTTCTGTTCCTTCTCTCAGCTTGACGAGATGATAGCAAAGAGCTAAAGATCAGAAATAAACCCTACAAGGCAAAGGGCCCTGGAAAGGAACCAGCAGAGGTCCAGATTCCAGCCAAAATTTGGAATATGGAAAATGGACAGATGGTTGGTAATTGACTTAACAGCCGAGAAGCTGAAATCTGGCCCTGTGGATTGGTAGGCTAATGAAAAGATGCCAATTCGAGCTTCAGAACCAGAATTGTGAAGTCCTGGGAATCTCTCAAAGTGTGGAGTGGAGCAGAGAAGATGTTTCATTCAAAATGTCCGTGTAAAACCCAAATGGCCTCCTCTCCCCAGGCACAACCAGGTGAATGTCCTCTCAGAAACAGCTGGAAAACAGGAAGTTGGTTTTGTTTATTCTCTGAAGAGAAGTGACAGAGTCCAGGGTAGCAGACTGGGTGAGCAAGCATTCCAGTGAAAACCAACTCCCAGAACCCTTGAAACATCCCCAGACCCCCACCCGCCCTCACCCTGCAGGGTTCTCAGCACCCTACCAGCTAGGCTTGTCCTCTGCAGAGGAAAAGAATCCAGAAGATTCCACTCCAGGGAAACTGGCATGTCACGGGGGGGGGGGTGGGGTCATGGGCTCGGGCCGTGGTTGGTCGATGTCATGCTTGCTCACCCAGCCCGACCCCCTGGACTCTGTCACTTCTCTTCAGAGAATAAACAAAACCAACTTCCTGTTTTCCAGCTGTTTCTGAGAGGACATTCACCTGGTTGTGCCTGGGGAGAGGAGGCCATTTGGGTTTTACACGGACATTTTGAATGAAACA
>CABHPP010108468.1:0-55259 GCA_902168425.1 Peromyscus attwateri
CTTCCTTCCTTCCTTCCTTCCTTCCTTCCTTCCTTCCTTCCTTCCTTCCTTCCTTCCTTTCTGTCTGTCTGATTTATTCCTGTGCTGGTTAGTTTTATGTCTGCTCCACACAAGCTAGAGCCAATTGACAGATAGGTAGAAGCCTCAATTGAGGAAGTGCCTCCTTTAGATTGTGCTGCAGGCAAGCTTGTAGGGCATTTCCTTAATTAGTACTCCGTGGTGGAGCATCCAGGCCATTGTGGATGCAACCACCCTTGGACTGTGGTCTTGGGTTCTATAAGAAAGCAGGCTGAGCATACCAGAGCCAGAAAGCAGCTCCCCTCCATGGTCTCTGCATCACCTCCTGTATCGAAGATCCTGCTGTTCTGAAATCCTTCTTCCATAGTGGACTACAATGTAAAAGTGTGAGCAAAATAAACCCTTTCCTCCTCAAGTTGCTTTTGGTCATGGTGTTTATCACATCAATAGAAACCCTGACTAAGACAGTCCCTATGCATTTTGTTTTGAAATTATTGTGACTATCTTATTTCTTTTACCCTTGTATATAAATGTAATTGATTCTTGTATTTGTTTATATCCTTTAGTTCTGGTACCCTTTAGCATATTCTGTCAGAACTTCTTTCAACAATACTGTCTTCTGTATGTACTAAGTTGCAGTTCTCCCTTTTGGGTTTGGATTCCTTGTCGTTCTTTTTCTTGTTTTCATTGCAGTAGCTTTAGTCTTTAAAACTGTGCTGCAAAGATGTAGTGAGCGTCGAGGTGTATATTCTTGTCTTGTTCTAGATTTCAGAAGGAAAATAGTCTTTTCCCATGAAAAAATAACTTAGCTGATTGATCATCTTAAGGGAATTCCTTTTATTCTAATTTAGCTGAATTTTTTTTTAGGGAGACACATTTGTTGTCCCTCCCCATCAATTTAGATGACGACAATAAGAATGTATTTTTTTACTTTGTTAATATGGTGAGCTTAGTTTTATGAATCAATGAATAACATGCAATTAGGTTGATTTGACACCTTTGCCCATTTAGAAATTGATGGGTTAATTAGATTATTCCTCAGTTCTCACTATTTGGAGACATGCTCTTGTGCACATTCATCTAGTCCGTGTGTGGACAGATATTTTCTTTTCTGGGGCAAATGCCTACAAGTGAAATTTATGTGTTAAGCCAGATGTGATGGCACATGTACATTATTTTCTACCTAAATATCCTTGATTATATTTTATTTATTTTTATATGCACATTTTTGTTTTGTGAGATTAGATTTTATGAAGGAATTTTAAACATTGCTTTTTTTTTTAAAGCACTTATAATGAAAATATTACGTGAGCTTTTTGTCCTTTTGGTTGTGAGCCTAGCTTTTAATGGCTGAGCTATGTCCCCAGCACTTTGTGAACTGTTTCACAAAGTGTAGTCATTCAATCTCTATCTCTGGTTGTGGTGCTTTTAAATTGTTACTTTAAAAGACATTTATGTACTTACTTATTTATCTGTTTTACATAATTCGTCTTTAGTTTTGCTCATTCTGAAGACTTTGTTTTCCAGCTCATCCATCAATTTTCCATTTTCAAATATCTTTTTTTTTTTTATGATTTGAACTAGCGACCCGTGTCCTGTTGCTGGCCTTGTCCCAATGTTTTGTTGCTGCTTTGCCGCATTTGGTATAAGGTTTTCTTTTTAGCATTATTTTTTCCATAATTTATGATTTCAGTTTTTACTTTTATATGATTTTCTAAGTTTCTAAATAAGTACATTTTTATATTTTTCTAATTTTATTGACAATGCAGAAACATTCCAAATCTTTTTTTATTTAAGATTTTTTTTATTCATTTTTTCATACCAACCACAGACCTTCCTCTCATCCCTCCTCCTGCTCTCCCCCATCCTCCCCCTTCCTCTCCTCTGAAAGAGTAAGGCCTTCCATGGGGAGTCAGCAAAGCCTAGTACATTTCAGTTGAGGCAGGTCCAAGCCCCTCCCTGCTGCATCAAGGATGAGCAAGGCATCACATCATAGGTTATGGATTCCAAAAAGCCAGCTCATGCACCAGGGATAGATCCTGATCCCACTGCCAGGGGCCCCTCAAACAGACCAACCTACACAACTGTCTCCTGTATGCAGAGGGCCTAGTCCAGTCCCACGCAGGCTCCACAGCTATTGGTCTAAAGTTCATGAGTTCCCACGAGCTTGGTTCAGATGTCTCTGTAGATTTCCTCATCATGATCTTGACCCCCCTTGCTCATATAATCCCTCTTCCCCCTCTTCCACTGGACTCCTGGAGCTCAGCCTGGTGCTTGGCTGTGGATCTCTGCATCTGCTTCCATGACTTACTGGATACAGGCTCTATGATATGACATTTAGGGTGTTCACCAATCTGATTACCGGGGTAGGCTAGTTCAGGCACCCTCTCCTCACTTGGCAGTGTTTGGAAATGTTTTGTTTTCCCAGCTGGAGGAGGGCAATAGGTAGAGGGTAGTTAGTGACTAGAGGCAGGCTGAGGTTCTGCCTACCAGTCTCCAGCACTCAGATGCCTTGTTCAGAACCAGGAATCATCAGGTGCAGATAGCAATCTGAGGCTGAGAATCCCTGGTTTAGAGGCTTAGTTAGGTTCAGATTTGGGTGGACAAGAACATTTCTGAGTTGTGTCTTCATCTAGAGTACATGCAGCATGTGTGGTTGGAACTGCTCTTGTTCTTAGCAGACATGACTGCTCAGTGTGCCGATTCTAGTTATCAAGATTGCACAGAGCTCTTTGTTCCAAATCCTCCTTCATTTCTCAGTTGTAATACTTAAGTAAGAACAAATTGGTTCTCACACTTGATGATGTCACCATTGCTGGAGTTCACATGGACGGTAAATGCTGTAGTCCTTGCTTCATCTTTATTCTCCCTTGGTTGATTGTTTTACTAATGTGTGCATTATTTTGTTCTTAATTTTATCCTGAATATCTTTCAAAGTGATGGTTTTTAGTGTATGTTTTGAAATTATAGATTCATATGTGTACAGCACTTTTCAATTGCAATCAGTGGCTTTCCTAGATCTTTCTGTATTTCTTAGTTTTTATTTTTTAAATAGACTATTTTTGTTGCCTATTTTTCTTAATTAGAAATTATTCTTTTATTATTTTTGTTTGTTTGTTTTCGAGACAGGGTTTCTCTACGTAGTTTTGGTGCCTGTCCTGGATCTCACTCTGTAGACCAGGCTGGCCTCGAACTCACAGAGATCTGCCTGGTTCTGCCTAATGAATGCTGGGATTAAAGGCGTGCACTACCACTACTGGCCTTTTACTATTTTTGTATAGACTTTGTATATACCAAATAGTGACTAGTTACAATTATTAACATATTATAAAGCTTATATTCCACTCATTATAAATTTTAAATATATTAATGCTTGAACCATTTATGTTGAAAACTAAGATAACTTTTCTTTTAGATCAGTGCTAATATAAATATAACTTGAGTCATGCAAAAGTAAATGGGAATAGGTAAAATCAATTTAAGTAAAATATTTAACTCAACATATCTAAAATATTTTCAATATAAAATGTAGTCAGTATTTAAAGCGCATCAATGGAATATCTATATTCTTTCTTCTTGTGCTAAGTGTGCAGTTATAAACTTATATTCTAGTTTTCCGCTATGTAATCTGAGCTGGTCCCAAACTCCTTATCCCTGTCTTACCAGAGCTCTGGGATGACAGATGTCCACTGCTGTGCCCTGGTCCCACTTGGTCACCCTTTAATTACTCCTTAGCCTCAGCGACTGTTTTATTGAGATTTTCTCATGTTAGACAGGTAGCGTTGGAGAAACTGTCCTCACACACTAGGTGGCAGTGTTGCCATTGTTAGCGCACCTTAGAGCGAGGGAACTTTTGAAAGGAAATGGGGTGTAAGTGGAAACTTTCCGACTTTTGAGATTGGATCAGAATTTGAGCTGCAAATCCTCACTGCAGCTTAAAGACACTGAGAGCAGTGAGGTGGGAACACAGCTGACCGTGATTCAGCAGTGCCGCCCTCTTTACAGCCCCAGTCCTTGAATTAGAATCAAACCAGAATATATGAGGAAGCTGTCAGTCCCCGTCCATGCCGAATTACTGAATTTATCTTCAGTTATTTAAAAACACACGTCCTTAAAGATAGGTACTTCTTGGTTATATGAATTTTAAACGTCATAAACACTTTAACAAAAACTTTTAAGCTTGAATGAAAGGCTGAATCTATGACTGTTGCTACTTGCTTAAAGCTAGTGTGCTACAAGCCAAGCCAAGCCAAGCGGTTTAATGGATTCGTGTCACGTTGGGCGCCAAATGTAGATGTAACCAACCGTTTTATTAAATAAAAAACACAGAACCAATGCAAGGAAGAAAGCCAAGAGGTCAGAGCTAAGAGCTAAAACCTTACCCTTTCTCCTGCGGTGGTCCTACCTCTCCCAACCAGCAGCACCTCCTGTGTTAAAGTCCTTATATAGAGTTTCTGTTCTGCCTTCTCATTGGTTGTAAACCCAACCACATGACCGCCTCATTACGGCCTGTCTGTATAGACCTCCAGGTGTTCCATGGTTGGTATTGAGATTAAAGGCATGTGTATCCAATGCTGGCTGTATCCCTGAACACACAGAGACTTACCTAGCTCTGTCTACCAAGTGCTGGGACTACAAGCGTACGCCACCACCGCCCTGCTTTCCTATGGCTTGCTAATAGCTCTGACCCCCAGGCAATTTTATTTATTAACATACAAATAACATTTAAGTACAAAAGAAAATATCACCATATATGACAATTTTTGAAACTGAACGTGAAAGCCTGGCATTAATTAGCTTTCATAAAGTCTCTGTGATTGTCTGTGCGTCCATCCATTCTTTATGTTACTACCTGAACTGTAGCTACGTGTTTTACTCTATTTTTCAAGTAGTTGACATTTTGGTATATTTTAGTTTTTAACGAATGACTGAATTTTAGTTACTTTTATTGTTATTTAGAATTCAGGATAACTTTTGAGGTACTAACTTGGTACCTATTTTGAAAATCATTACTTTTCTAGTAAGTGCTCAGCTCTGTTACTCAGTAAATTTTCCTTTAGTTTGTATTATTAAAAACAAAATGCTTTCCCATTTATCGTACTGTAGGCTTTAAGTTGGTATTGATTTATCTAATTAATGTGTAGGTCTTAGACTGAGAAACATTATTTATGAGCATATATTCATTAGGTTTAATATTTTTATGTGGATACACAAGAGTAAATATTTTTAATACATTATTGTAGCAATAAATTAAAAAAGGCAAATGTCAGTCTTAATACCATAGAAAGCTACATCTTACAGAACAAGGAGAATGCTGAAACTTGAGTTAATCCTTATATTGGATGAGACAGCTCTGGTTTTTTGTTTTGTTTTGCTTTAAATGTGAGTAAAAGAGTTTTCTTGTTTTGGACTGTATGTTATGCCTTGTTAGTGAATTTCTTTTGCTTGACGGCTTAATGGGGATTGGTCTTTGAGTAGGCTCTGGCCTCTTGGCCGGAATTTGGCTTTGGTAGTGAACACAGATCCAGGCTCTTTCCAACACTGAAGGCCAGGACGCAGCAGGCACCAGGTGACAGGCAGGACTGAATGCACTCCTCCCTCCCTTGGGTGATGCAGCAGTGAGTCTTCATCAGATGCTGGCTTAGGCAGGCATTTTGAACTCCCTGCTCTAGGCATGTGAACTCCCCCAAACCTCTTCCTTATAAATGTCCCAGTTTTTGACTTGTGCATATGGCATTGTAGCCTCACAACACAGCCTCGAATATGGGGGGAATTCTGGTTTTAATTAGAATCTTTAATGCTTTAATCTGTTTACACCTACAGAGCCCAAACTTTATATTTGATGGTGGTGTTTACTTTTGGTACTTTTCTTCCTCTCAAACCATCACAGCTCTTTTATTTCTGTCTAAAGTTACATGGTGCAAAGTTATTTTACTTACACACTTAGTCTTTTTTCATATAAAATGAAACTTTGAGGACACAGCGATTGTTTGTTGGATCTCCACACGCAGTACAGTGTGACCGTCATAGCAGACCTGATCATAGCACACACACGTAAGCTGTTACTGTGTGTGTGCATGTTCATCAGTTAGGGGTGTTTAACAATGTTTGAAGGTCATGTGATTCTTGTCAAGTTACACTTGCTGTACATGTGTCACAGACATCAGGTAACATTCAAAGCTACGCAGTTGTTTTCCTCATCGTTTACTTCTGTGTGTAAATCTTCACTCTGTAAAAGCTAGCGCTGTGTTCTTTCATGGACTCCAGTCCAGAGCTGACTGAAGGACCCTACAGACACCGGCTGCTCTGCTCTGTGTCCTTCCATCGCGTCACACTAGTGTGAGAGTCTGGATTTGTGAGTTACGCTTTTGTTGGCCTATATCTAAGAAGCGTGCAAATTAGAAATGAGATGTCATTTTTGGAAGTGATTGTAACTATGTTAATTTAATTGTTAACCATGTAAGTATGTTATGTGGAAACTTGCTAAAGATCAGTTTCAAGAAAATGATGTTATCTGTACATTCTTTTAAAAATATCCCCTTTTAAATTTCAGCAATAGAAGAAATGCATATTCATTTTAGAAAAAAGATAGATTAAAAGGCAAATTAAAATCCCTAATGATTCTATTCAAAGAAAATTGCTGTTAATCATTATTATATTGATCTAAAATGTGAACCCAAAGGGAATATCCTATTTTATGATCTTAGACTCTCTAGGCTTTCTTCTTCCCTTTGTGCTAGAAGCCTCCTGGGGCCTGATGCATGCTGGGTACTCACTGCATCTCTGTGGCTGTAGTTTCTTTATTAAGTCAGATTTTAGTGGGTAAATTAGACACCTTTTTGTGATTGGAAATAGGCATACAATGTTGATACCTTATGTCTCGTGGCACCAGTGTCGTTTCTTGGGTATTTGCTCGATGTCTGCTCCCTCTTTCACATTGTCTGCCCTCCTCCGTAGGCAAAGCATATCACTTGTAAATGGAACATGAATTGATTTGGTGATTTCCAGTCTGATATTTTGTGATTAATGATGAGTTAAATGAATCTATTTATGAATCAGTAGTTATTAATGATATTTCTCAGATTCTGTCAACTATTTTAATTTTATTTTAGTTCATTCACTTTTTATTTATTTCTTTTCAAGCTTTTTATAGTTTTTTTTTGAGGCACAAGGACTTTGGCATACTGTTGTTTGGATTATTCTACAAAGCACATGGCTGTGATATTCTTTAAAATTTTCATTTTGGTGTGTTATTGATAGGCATTTTTTTCTATGAACATGAACACGACAATTAAAAAAGAAACACTAAATCCAAAGTATTTCTCCTATTTGCACATCTATACTTGTTTTTAATTTATTTAAATTTTTTTCCATTTTACATACCAACCATAGTTCCCCCTCCCTCCCCTTCTTCTGCTCCTCCTTCTTCCCCCCCATCTACTCCTCATAGGGGATGAGGCCTCCCATGGAATATCAAGTGGAGGCAGGACCAACCCCCTCTCCCCCCATCAAGGTTGAGAGAGGTATCCATAGGGATATGATATCCATAGGGAATAAGCTCCAAAAAGCTAGTTCATGACCTGGGATAAGTCTTGTTCCCACAGCCAGGGGCCCTACAAACAGATCAAGCTACACAACTGTCACCCACATTCAGGGGGCATAGTTCAGTCCCATGCAGGTTCCCCAGCTGCCAGGCCAGAGTCCTTGAGCTCCCACTAGCTCGGGTCAGCTGTCTCTGTGGTTTTCCCATCATGATCTTGACCCCCCTTGATCATATGGTCCCTTCTCCCTCTCTTCAACTGAACTCCAGGAGCTTGGCCCAGTGCTTAGCTGTGGATCCATCCTTTTTAAATATGCGCTTTGATAATACATTCAAAACTTATGTCTCCTGTTTTAAGGTCTTTAGTTTAAAATTGTTTTCACAATTCATGGCAAACTTTTATCATTGATAAGGTGTACACTATATTTCAGTACTTCCTTCATATCTGAATTACACAGGCAGTGAGGTAATGTAGCTGGAGAGTTTTCTCTCCAGGTCCTGCCAAGTCCCGGCAGTCCGACAGCCCACTTATAAAATAAACACACAGACGCTTCTATTATTTAAACTGTTTGGCCTAATGGCTCAGGCTTCTAGCTATCTAGTTCTTATATCTTGAATTAATCCATTTCTATAAATGTACATCTTGCCACGTGGCTTGTGGCTTACCGGCATCTTCACATGCTGCTTGTCATGCCAGCGGCTGGCAGTGTCTCCCTCTGCTTTCCTGGTCTCTCAATTCTCCTCTCCGTTAGTCCCGCCTATACTTCCTGCCTGGCTACTGGCCAATCAGTGTTTTATTTATTGACCAATCAGAGCAACACATTTGACATACAGACCATCCCACAGCAAGGTAATCCTAATATGGGGATCAAAAAGTCGATGAAACTACAATATAAATTATTATAATAGAAATAGACATTTAACATACATATATCTTTATAATTATTAATAGTCTAAACAGATCCAAGGTCTCCAGAACATAATTATTAGAAATATAAATTATGGTTACATATATTATAGCCATAAAGTGTTTTTGTTTATTTTATTAATGATAGTGTCATTAGAAAATATAAACATCTTCACATGGATTATATGAAATGATAATAAGGGCTATTAAGTTTCTTAATATAGATTAATATTAAAAAGTCAAGTACTTCTCTATATACAGATTAAGATCTACCTAGCTGTATATAAGAATTAAAACAGTGTTTATTTTTTGTATTGGGTTAGACGTGATCTCAATATCATAAAATACTCCCTGAGATGAAAGCTGTAGATGTTTATATGGGTGTGGTTTGTTATTTTAGTTTTTACTGTGGCTGTTTTATATTACCTTTAGCAAACAGTCTTGCTGTAGATGTAACAAGATAACGTCTTTTCTTTTTAATAATCTTTATATAACTGTACTTTCTAAGTTTAAATCTATAATTTATTCCCTGTTGTGCCTTTTCTTCATGTGCCATTTTCTTTAACAATTTTTATGTGTATACAAGGCTTTGCATTGAAGTATGTCTGTGTACCATCTGTGTGCAGTGCCTGAAGAGGCCAGAGAGGGCATGGGATCTCCTAGAACCAGGATTACAGAAAGTCATGAGCCTCCAGTGAATGCTGTTCGACAGTACTGTTAACCTCTGAGCCATCTCTCTAGTTCTTCTGGGTCATTTATATATTTCTGTTTACTTTCAGTTGTCGTATAGATGTAAACAATTTAAATTTAGTTTTATATTTTTAATGTGAAAGATGAATATATTATATATTGTTATCCCCTTAAATTACTATCATTGTATTTGAATTTGAAAAGCATTACTGAGTATACATTTCCATAAATAATATGGCTATACATCCTGTCTTTTGATTTTTATTGTTATGTAAGAGTGATTGGTGTCTGTGCTGATTAGTGTTTCTATTACTGTGATAAACACCATGACCAAAAAGCAACTTGGGGAGGAGAGGGTTTATTCCGGCTTACAGTTTTAGTCCATCACTAAGGGCAGGAACCTGGAGGCAGGGATTGAAGCAGAGACCATGGAAGAGTGCTGCTTATTAGCTTGGTGGATCCATGGCTTCTGCAGCCTGCTGTATTATACAACTCAGGACCACCAGCTGAGGAAATGGTACTGCCCACAGTGGGATGGGCCCCTCACATCAGGCATTAGTCAAGAATGTCCCTCACAGACTTGCCCTACATTCCAGTATGATAGAGGCATTTTCTTAATTGAGGTTCCCTTTTCTCAGCTGACCCTAGCTTGTGTCAAGTTGACAAACTATTAGTATTTCTTTGCAAATAATGTGTGTGAGTGTGTGTGTGCACGCACACACACACGAATGTGCACATACGTGGGGAGGATCTTCGATGTCTATAGTTGGTAACAACTATCTGGGCTGTCCTTGGTGTCGTAGTCAGAGTGTACATACAGCTCGGCAGGCTTACTGTGTATTCACCACGTTATTTAACCACAACCATTTCCTAATCTTACGTTGTCTTCATTCTGTCCAGATAAGGCGTCTGCATTTCAATAGTTGCACCGATTCCCCTTCACTTAGATCTTAGATACCATTTTGTGGATCTGTCTCTGTGTGTATATCATATGCATGAAGTCATGAGATATGTGGTCATTTGTGACAGCCTTGAAAAATTTAGTGCAGTATTTTTTAATTTTACTCATTTCTTGTGGTGTAGATATCAGTACTTCATTTCTTTTTATGTCTGAATAAAATACTCCTAAATAAACCATATTTTACCATTCATCAAATGAGAGACACTAGATTATTTTCATTTATTGGTTATTATGTATATTATGAACTTATATTTCATACATCATCCTTTATATGAATATTTAGATTTACTCACCACAATACTTTTTTTTGTCAATTTGTTATAATTTCTTATTTTACAACACTAGTCATTCATATGCTGAAATTCCCATTTCTCTCACTTTTTTACACCTTTTTCTTGATCCAATAATTCAATATAAAAAGATACTTTCAAATTATATCCATTTGTGTAAATTTAAAACATGTTAAATTATAATCTTTTTGTTCTGTACTCTACTCAGTTGAAAAATTTATAGCATATTAAGGTATTGGCAGTAAGGTCTGTATTTCAAATGCCAGTTACTTAGTTTTCCATAATCCCCCTAAAGATAAGTAATGTGATTTCTGAAATTCTGAGGAGAGATGGAGCATCTCCTTGTTTGTCTGAAAAATTGTGCAGTTGATTTCTGTACAGGTTGGTAGGAAAACAGCTTGTGCAGTCTAATTGTTATTTATTTAATTTAAAGTAAATTAAATTTAGCCCTCTAAATCATATGTTTTTGCTGCTTAATGACAAAGATTTGTATTTTTCTGTCATTGAATAGGCTGCTAGTATGTAATGATAGATTTAATACTATGTGCAGTGTGTTTTCACCCAACCCCTGTTCTTTATGAAGCCCTTCTGGAGTGTATGTCAGGACTCTCCTCTCCCCACAGATAGTCTTCTGATTGACTACCAGTTCACCTTCAGCTTGTTACAGGAAGATGATCGCCACCACACCGCCATCAACTTCATCGCAAACCCGGAACAGGTAAGGAGGCGTCGCCTCCCGCACTGAATGTTGCCACTACCAAGGCATCCACATTTTTTTTTAATCATTTTCCTGTGATTTAACTCCTCAGAAGTATTACAGAGGAGGAATTCTGTAGAAATTACTGAAGCTCTTAAATTTTCGTGAAACTTGGATTTACTTGTGACTCAGAGAATTGACAAGTTTGTATTTTTGATTGGTAGTCTCCTGGTTTAAATTATACATCCATATACTTATTTATTCAGAAAATTCTTCTTTACCTTGAATTCTTGTGTTTTACTTGTAAATAAGAATTTTCTGAATCTCAAGTGTATAATTATAAGCATAAATGCTGTTATAAACTTGTCAGTTATCTCAATCTCAGGGACATCCAAATTTTATGAAAAGATGATTTAAGAAACACAGGAATTCAAGGCGTGTTATATCAAACTCTCGTTCATTTGCAGTGAAGCATATCATTGGGTTTCATTGACCTTTGTCCCAATCTAATGTTTCACTGAGTTACACAGATGTCTGCTTCACGTTCATGTAATTCTACAAGCTGAGGAAGATCGAATGTATTCACTACCTGCCAATAGTAAATCTAAAAACATGTCCGTTTAAGAAAGTCTTGCCCATTTTTTTTTTTAAACTAAACAACGTAGACATACTCCCTCGCATGAGAAGCATCTCCAGGGATGCTTGCAAGATTTTCTTGTGTAATCCCTCTTAATTAAGAACAATTCACTCAGGACTATCTCTAAAGTTAAAACAACTTATTGGTGAAAGCTTCTTAATTTATCCTGTAAAATAAAATGAGTAGATGTCTTATCATTTGTAGACGTCCCACATTTTTACTTTTTATGGCAGATTTCAGTCTTATCTCACTGTAGGTTTCCTCTAGTTAGCGCTTTCATATGAACCATTTTAGAGTGGGCACCTGTGCCATGCAGCCTTAGTGAGCTCCCCCATCACCACCAGCAATCTACAGCACTGATGTCATCGTTTTCTAGATTGACAGTGGCATCGTAGCCGCATAGAGCTCTACAAAGAGCGGAGTGGGCTTGGAGCTTTAGTTACAGTACTCAAGGTATTTCCCCAATAACAAAACTTTGAATTTGTAGAGGATGAACTAAAAAAGAAAGATAGTTTTATATGCTTATACCGACCATTTTGTTATGAACTTTTAATTGTTCTCATTTCACCCCACCGAGAATAAAGCAAAGCACACAATATCAAGAGTTGACTAGACTTGAAAGGAAGGACTTGTGCTTTCTCTCGCATACGTTGTCTCATAACAGTAATAGTTTTAACACTCAGGCGCACGTTACAGACACAGAACCTTCCCCTTCTTAGAGGTTAGGGAGCTGGTCCTCTTTGTAGACCCTCTCTGTCTCTGGGTAAAGACCAAGATTGAACAAATGGGAAAGAAGACAGCTTGAACTAACGATAATAATCGCAAACTACCCTTAAAAGTACAATGTCCTTAAAATTTCTTCTTAGAAATTACCTAAAAGCAGAAAGTCAAATTATTAGAGGAGATAAATGAGGAACTTTGAGTTTATCATAGTTTAATTTTCATTAAACAGCATAAACACTATCTGTATTTATTCAGTTGAATGTTTATTTATATCATATACAGTTTTTTAAATTTAATGAACAAAATCAAATCAGCAAGTTGACTAATATGTATTTAACACATTTGCACCTTTTTAACGTTAATTTTTTTTCTTGATAGTCAAACAAAAATTTGGACATTTCGATTAATGCTTCCAACAACTTTAATCTCAACATTACATGGTCGGTTGGCTCAACAGGTAAAAAGAATTTGCTGTCATCTCTTTTCTATATGAGTTATGCATGGAAGTTGTGCTGATCTGATTTACTATTCTAAAATAAGTAAAAAAACACACATTTTTTCCATCATTCTGTGCTTTTACTGATAAAAATAGGAAATAGTAACTTGAAAGCTTAATACCATAATTTCCTTATTCAATTAAAATTAGAAGGCTAACAAATAATGTATACCACTTAAGCATTAAAAATGATAATGTTAGGAAATTCTGTGATTTTTAATTAAGGTAGATTAGTTCTTTAGTGTCTAAAGAGATTGAGATTTCAATTATTCATTTCATTATTGAAGTTACAAATTTTATTATCCATCCCAATATTTACATGAAACAAAAGTGTTCTTCTCTACTTACTGATAAAAGCAACAATCTATTATTTTCTATCTTAGAGATATATTCTTTCTGGTTGGCATCCAGGCTAAGAGGAAATAAATTTTTATAAGCACGTCTTCCACAATAAAGTTCACAGATTGAAATGATTAATTTTTAAGAAATCATAACTGTGAGGAAGATAAATTGTTATGTTGAATTATCAATGTGTAAGGTCATTTTTCAACACATCTGTTAAGTGATGAGCTCAGAGAATCTACATGTTAAGAATGTACATGAATTATTTTTGTAATAGATCATGCGAAATGCATTTAGTTACTCAGTATACTAATTCTAATTGTTTTTACTGTTCATTAAGGCGGAGGTCTGGCTAAGGCAGTTGAAATGTCCTGTTCCATTTGGTTTATTTCAGTGAACATTTACTGAGTGTCCAATATTGTGTTTACTAATTGAACATTTACATAGTGTTTTAAATTAATGGCCTCTTTCTAGGTTTTTAAAAGAAAGGATGTTTCAATTTGTAGAAAGGCAAATAAATTGATTTTTTCATTTTTTAATTGGATTAAGACACGATCAAATACGGTTTGATTATAATTTAAGTAGTAAGCAGGATGACTTCACCTTCTGGAGCCATGTGTTGGGGGTGTTCAGTGCTGGGGGCACTGTAGTGGGGGAAGTGCTTCCTTCTTCCTGGGACAAAGGTTTGGTTTGAAAACCAGAAATTATGCTGCCTCTGGGGTCACGAGTATTACAGAAGAATGTCAAGTCTCACAGCCAGCCTGGTAGCATGTTTAATGTGGATTTTATCCTGAAGCTGTTACACTGTATTTCTGGCAAACCTTTATGCAGAGGTGCTATGCGAGCCTCCACAGAGAAGAGCAGCTGGTGTGGCAGTTTTGGTGATGGTGTTCTTGTGATTTCAATTTGTAAGACTTTGCTGTACTATATATTTTGACTTAATAAGGATCCCCGTTTCCTAGTATCAATTATAATTTTTTCATATTTATATTTTAGGAGGAACAATATCTGGGGAAGAGACTCCTATAGTTTCTAAGACAAATGTAAAGGAATACAGAGATAGCTTTTCCTATGAAAAATTTAACTTCAGAAGCAATCCTAATATCACATTTTATGTGTATGTCAGCAACTTTTCCTGGCCTATTAAAATACAGGTAAGCATAACGACATTTGTTTCTAATGATGGTGAACATCCTCATGGTGGAAGAATACTGATTTTTCCAAAGAGATGGCATATGTGTATTCACTGCCTTAAGCAGTAAGGCATTTATGGACCCTTTGTAAGGGATCATGTGTGATTATCTGTGATGAATGAATGACTCCACAACGACATACCAGTAATGTTAGACCAATTAGAGTGTGCTAAACATTTCAGTATATATTATCTTGTGAAAGATGCCATGAAGCTTGAGACAGCTATGATGTTTGGGTTTTCTGATTAAGTTAATGGAAAATGCCTTCATATAAATCAGTTTGAAATAATGTGTGTTTCACTAATCTTTACTATTGTTTTTTAGTGCATACTGGGTATAATTTATCTTTCTTTTAAGATTTAGGATTAACAATCCTTGGCAGTTACACTTTTAGGACCCCTGACTCTCATAGTTGGTTTCTTCATTTATGTCCGGTATCTATTACATTTCATCTTATTTTCTTTTATTGAACATAGATATTTTGCTCACATTATATTCTAATTACAGTTTACCCTCTTTACTCCTCCCAGTTATTCTCTCCTCCCTCCCATCTAGATGCACACCCTTTCTGACTTATTAGAAAACAAGCAGGCTTCCAAGGGATAATAATGAAATATAGAAAGATACAACAAAAACTAACACACTGGAATTGGACTGAACAAACAGAAGGAAAAGAGCCCAAGAGAAGGCACAAGAAATAGAGACCCACCTGCCTGCACACCCAGGAATCCCCTAAGAACACTGCACTAGAAGCTATAGTTACACTCAGAGGACCCGTGCAGGCCCTGTGCTTGCTGCCTCAGTATCTGTATGTGCTTTATTATGTTGATTTAGTTGGAGGCTCTTGTTTTCTTGGTGTCCTCCATCTCTACTGGCTATAAAACTCTTTCTGCCTGCAAAGTTCACTGAGCCCTGCAGGGAAGGATTTGATGGAGACATCCATTTTTAGGTCTGGGCATTCTAAGGTCTCCAACTCTCCGCATAATATCTAGCTGTGGGTCTCTACATTTGTTCCCACGTGCTACAGGAGGAAGCTTCTCTGATAATGGCTGAGCAAGGCACCGGTCATATTTCTCTTGCATTTCATTTTCAGTGTGCTTATTGGTAGGCTACTGAAGTCTTCAGATTTATTTCTAGGAAATCTTTAAAATGTTTTTGTGCCATTGTTAATTTGTACTTTGATGAAATATTTTTTGACATTTGGGATTTATTTATTCCTTTATTCTTGACTAAATTGAATTCACATTAGTTTATTGACCAAGTCATTTATACTAATCCCATTCTAGAGTGTTATGTTTTAAACCATTTTAGATATTGAAACTATAGTAAGAATTGTCAATTTATGCATCACAATTACAAGGTTTGAATGTTTTGTTTATGTTAATTCCTGTGTTTTATGGACAGAATGAGTCCTTTTAAAAATCATGTGTTTAATGATAAAGTTGTCATTTGTAATTTAACACTTAAATAGACATAAATACTTAATGTTAAAAATATGAGAGATTATTG
This sequence comes from Peromyscus attwateri, assembly GCA_902168425.1. Lineage (NCBI taxonomy): Eukaryota > Metazoa > Chordata > Mammalia > Rodentia > Cricetidae > Peromyscus > Peromyscus attwateri. The sequence goes on from CABHPP010108468.1 coordinate 16,004, forward strand.
CACAGTAAACTTATTCATTTAAACTAATGTAGGAGATTTACATTCTACACTCTACAAAGAAGATTTCTACATTCATTCAAAAATTCCAGAAATATCTCCATTGTAATTCATGCATTTTGATAGTGGCAAAGTGTAAATTTAAGATTGATCAACATATGTACTCATCAGATTTCACTTGTTTTAATCAAATTTCAATAAAAATAAGGGCTTATTTTGTGTAGCTTACTACATAGTAATTAAAATGGATATGATTGTATTTTTAATCATTTCCTGCTTTTCAACTTTTGGTTATCTAATTATGGTTTATTTTTAAGCCAATTACATAGTTACTTTAGAATGTTCATGAATATTTAATTATTTGAAATTAACTTTCTAAATTAGATTTTCTTTTGAGAATATACTAGTAGTCTCTTCTGCTTGTCAACCAGAATTTGTGTAGTGAGTGTAAATACCATACTCTTTCAAAGTAGTCTCATTTGGAACACAGTTGATATGGATCATGATGCATAGTCTAATCTTTATTCTTTATTAAACTTGTTATATTAGTCCCAAAAAATATTTTAAAGCATATATACCTGTTTATTGGGGGGCTCTAATACACTCTCAGTTGTTACACATAAAATAACAATATTGTGTTTTTTCAAATGATGTGCTTCAAAGTCTTCATTTTTTTTTCTTTTTTGAAAATAGAACAAGTTATACAGATTTTTAAATTAGTTCTTCTAAAGAGTTTCTAAAGTATAAGGGATCATGTCTTTTTAAAAATATTTCAAATATGGAAAGATTTGGAGAGTACTTGGAAGGGGCTCTGCAGCATGGGGAAGAAAAAAGAAAAAAAAAAACCAAGATCATAGGCTATACCTTTTTAGTATTGTTTTGTCATAATTCAAAATACTTTCTTACCTTACAGAAGTAAAACTCCTAAATTAATCTAAAAGAAACAAACAGGCAGCCCAGATACCTCAGATGCTAGTAGAGCACACAAAGCAGGCATTCAGTAAACTCCTAGCTGCACTGGCTCTAGTTTTAGAATTTGGAAAACAAAGTTTATTCTTTATGTTAGTAGACTAGATACAATTTTATGTTTTGTAAATGTTAAAATTGATCTTAGCGAATTTTATCATGTTTAATACTGAATCAAAATCATTTTAAAGTTCTAAGAGGCGATATTTTCAGTATTACCACTTTGAGTTAGCCGTTGATGTTAAAGGTAGCTCTGTGTGCTGTGGAAATGTAAGCTAGAGTGTTCTTGTCCTTTTCTTTCTGATTGTGATAAGTGGGCGGTTGCTTTAAATTTATGGTACTCACATGTCACTTTTTCATTTCTGTGTTCTCAATTGTAGTGTAGTGAAGTCTGAAATGCAGTTCCTGTTATTTTGTGCTCTTTTAGGACTGTCCCACTTTCCACTGTACTTACACTTTCAGTATTTATCATAAAGTGCACAAATGAGGCTTCATGGAATTTTATTTATCCCCGATCCCACCATGCCAGCCAAGACAGATGGTTTAAGCCCCGGGAAGGCTTATTTCTGCTCACTCCTGGTCAGAGCCATCTCTCAGGGCTATCAATACTTCTTAATATCAACTAGGTTTGGTTCATTATTAAGTAAGGGAAATCATTTTGTTTTATATATATATATATATATATATATATATATATATTACATATTGCTATTATATGAGATTTATTTTTCTTAATCCTTTCAATAAAGCTATACATACAATTTTATAATCAACTGTCAAACATATATATTGTTTTTATGTTTTGCCAGTTTTGATTAAGCAGTTATGTAACATTTTACATCTTATATAGCACAATGGTCCTAGGCTGCATCCCACCAGGAATCTTGAAGTCTTCCTTATCCACTTATTCCCAAGCACTTAATTCTTGTTTTAATGACAGCCATCTTTGGTGAGAGGCGACATCTCATTGTTTGCATTTTACTGATGATTTGTGATTCTGGTCACCATTTAATGTACTTGTTGACAATTTGTGTATCTTTAGGAAGATGTTCATTTGTTTCTTTTTAATGTTTTGTTATCTGGCTTGGTATGTTTGTCTATAATCTCAGCCTTGGGAGGTGGAAACAGGATGATGGCAGAGTCTGCCTGGCTCCGTAGTGAGGCAAAGTGATACCTCGTCTCGGGAATGAAAAACTGGAATAAATTTAACTGCATGCTTTGTACTGAGCCACATGGCTCCCTTTATATATAGGACAACACCCCTTGTGAGGATAGACAGTTCTCTCATTCTGTAGTTGTCTTTTCATTTTTTATTGTCCCCATGGATGTGATATGTTGTTTAATGAATATTATAGTGTAAAGAAATGCAGCAGCATTGAAACATTCTTTCTAGAACTTGGGTTCTCTGTTTAAGTTCATACTTGAGCAGAGACAGAGGCATATTCTTACAAATTCAGTTGGAAGAGAAGAATAGTTCATAGTGACACTCTGCTCTAAGGTCTGTTTTGCCAGATAACGTAGCAACTTCTCATCTCCTTTGCTTTTGTTTGAACAATAATATATCAATTCCATCTATTTCTAACCTGTTTGTACCTTTATATTTAAAATGGCTTTCTCTCAGATGGAATATAGTTGAAGTCCTCCCTGCTCTAATTTCTTGGGTCATAGTCTCAAGTTAGCCCATGCTGACCTTGGATTTCTTTAGTATAGGAGGATGACCTTGAACAATCACTGTGTCTCCACCTCCCAAGTGCTGGGATTGTAGGTGTGTTCCACCGGCCTGTGTGGCGTTCCTTGCTGCTGCCCCCACAGCCACCCCTTCCTCCTCCTCCATCTGCTCCACCTCCCTCTTCTTCTGCTTCCCTTCTCCTCTTCTGCTATGAAATGATTATTTTTATTTTTTTTTGTGGAAGGTAGGAAGTGGAGTTAATTTACTTGAGAACTATATTAGTGAGGGTTCTTTAGGGGACAGAACTTATAGAATATCTATCTATCTATCTGTCTGTCATCTGTCTGTCTGTCTATCTAAAGGGGATTTATTAAAATGGCTTACAGGATGAGGTCCAGCTAGTCCAACAGTGGCTGCCTACCAAGGAAGGTCCAAGAATCCCATGGTTGTTTAGTCCTTCTCTTCCATGTCCTCTGTATATGCTGCCACCAGAAGCCCAGATTAAACGTGGATCTTCTACCTCAGAAGGTCAGGATTAAAGGTGGGTCTTCCCACTTCAACTGATTTAATTAAGAAAAAAAAATGTCTAACAAGTATACCCAGCCTTGGGTTATAGATAATTCCAGATGTTCTCAGGTGGGCAAACAAGAATAGCCATCCCAAATCTACCTCATTCCAACTCGATACACAGTAATATCTCCTCATGCCATAATTAATTTCCAAATGAGAAGAATAACTAGGTCATAATTACACTTAACATGCTATACCTGTCCCATGTACAATAGCAAATGCATTGTATGTGTAATTAGGTCATAGTTACTGCTAACATGATGTAACTATCCCTTGTACAAGAGCAAATGCATTATAAATTTTCAAATAGGTGGCAATGCCCCTGGAGGCTCATTCTTTTAGTATCTCAAACTTAATCATGACAGTCAATGATATCCTCTTAAATGATGTTACATTAGATTATAAAGAAATCAAGAAAACACAAATATCTGTATAAACACATTCTTCACAAAATACCGTAGACACGCCTATGAATTATAATCCTGCAGCTTTTCGCATGGCTTTAGCTGGTATTGTAACTACTTTCCTCTCTACCCATTCTGTATTTCCTCCACTCAGCAAGCACCTCATCAGGTCTTGGCTCTTTTCCTGGGGGAGTGACCCACACCTTTATTCCTGAAGGGTCTGTGCCCTTTGGCATCCTGTCTGAATTAGGTTGTTACAGTTTCCATGGCTTTAATCACTAGACATAGGAGCATCAAGAGATGCCCAAAGGATCTCCTCCACACCAGACAATCTTTCTCACCTCCAGAGACTCAATCCAGGTTCTTTTTGGTAATCTGACTCCATTACTGTCTCAGTCACTGTTCTATTCCTGTGAAGAGACACCATGACCACTGTAGCTCTTATAAAGGAAAGCATTTAACTGTGACTTGCTTATAGTTTCTGAGGTTTAGTTCATTATCATCATGACAGGGAGCATGGTGTCATGTAAGCAGACATGGTGCTGGAGAAGCAGCTGAGAGTTCTACGTTTGGATCCCCAGGCAGCAGCAAGAGAGAGACTCTGGGCCTGGCCTGGGCTTTTGAGACTGCAAAGCCCACCCCCAGTGACACACTTCCTCCAAGGTCACACCTCCCAGCCCTTTCAAGTAGCGCCACTCTCTGGTGACCAAGCATTGAGATGAATGAGCCCAGGGGAGCCATTCTTATCCAAACCATAGTCACCCCTCCTAACAGTGTTAGTCCTTTCTTAGCCTGTTATCTTAAGGGCATCAGAAACTCAAGCTAGCCTGGGGGAAGTCTGAGCTTCCAGTTCAATGGAATGTTGTGTCTCCAGGTGGGAGTTCAGCTCTGTCTGAAACCAAAACTTGTAAACCAGCAGAATTTAAGGTCATGGGGACAGGAAGTGAAGGATTTTCCTAGTGGTTCACTAGGTGTGGTTGTGACACCATTCCCTTTTCCAGCCCTTGATTTCTAGACCTGTGGATCTTGGTTATGGGAGAAACTACCATAAACCACCTTTTGGTGAATCCTATCCTAGCTCCCCAGGCTGTTGCCACCTAATTGGCCCTGTAAATGTGTCTTCAAAAGGCCATCCCATCTTTCTGTCAGGCCAGCTGCTTCAGGATGGTGGGGAATGTGGTAAGACCAGTGGAGTCCATGATGATGGGCCCACTGTCTCACTTCTCTGGTTGTGAAGTGAGTTCCTTGGTCAGAAGCAGTACGGTGAGTAATACCATGTCGGTGGATCAGGCATTCTGTAAGTCCATGGATGGTAGTTTTGGCTGAAACATTAGATGCAGGAAAGGCAAATCCATAACCAGAATAAGTATCTACTCCAATAAGGACAAAGCATTGTCCTTTCCACAGAGTTAGGTCAACCTGTCACCTGGTCACTGGGTGTTCACCTAGGGAATGGCTCTCTGGCTATCTGGGGCTGTGTTAGTTTTTGCTGTTGGCAGATCTGGCACTCAGCAGGATCTGTAACCAGGTCAGCCTTGGTGAGTGGAAGTCCTCTGGCACTCAGCAGGATCTGTAACCAGGTCAGCCTTGGTGAGTGGAAGTCCATGTTGTTGAGCTTAACCCTCATCTATACAACCACCACAGCCAATTTGTTCATGGGCCCACTGGGCAATGGCAGGGATGTCTGAGGAGAGCCTTACTGTCCACAAAATGTCTTCCTATATACTTGATTACTGAACTCTTCCTCTGTTGAAGTCACCTTTTCATGAGTATTTACGTGGGGCACAAGTATCTTCACATCTTTTGTCCATTTAGAGGAACCTGTCCACATATCCCTTTCCCAGATGTCTTTTTCTCCAATTTTTCAATCATCCATTGGCTGTCACCCACATATCAGTGAACAGTTGCAGATCTGGCTATTTCTCCTTCCAAACAAAATGTATGACAATGTGTACTGCTTAAGTTCTGCCTACTGTGAAGATTTCCCTTCACCATTGTCTTTTAGGGTTGTCCCACAAAGGGGTTGTAATGCTGCCGATGTGCACTTCTGGGTGGTACCTGGATAATGTATAGAACCATCAGTAAACCAGACCCCAGTCTTCTCTTCCTCAGTCAGGTGATTATAGGGCTATAGGTACATGCTTGGTGCAGATGACATTGTAATGAGAGTAGAAACCAGAGGCATCTGGACAGCTTCTTTGTATAAGTTGCTTGTGCCTTTAGGCCCAGCTTGAGCCTGGTCATGTATATATCCCTTCTATGTTAATGGTTGCTGCTATTCATGCCCTACTTTATGGCTGGATGGGATAGATGTTACTCAGCTCATGATGGTCAGCTCAGGTGTCGTGGTAACTTGGTGGCTCATTGTCAAATGTCCGGTTTCCTTCAAGGTCCAGTAGCAGGCCAAGAACTGTCCTTCAAAAGGAAAATAGTTGTCTGCAGATGATGGTAGACCCTTGCTCAAAACCCCACAGGTCTCTTCTGCGATTTGCCAGTAGGGGTCTGTCAAAGGCTTCAAGCAGCACTGCCACTTCAAGTACCATTGGATCTGCTGGATGACATGGTCCAAATGGTAGAGCAGGCTGCATGGATGCCTGGCCCCATTGAAGAGCCTTCCTCTATTGCAGGCCCCACACAAAGCTAGCAGCTTACTGAGTCACTTGGCATATGACCAGAGTAACACCCACAAGTGAAGAATGTGCTGCCCCAGAACACAGATGGGCCCACTAAATGTTGTGGTTATTTTTGGTGGCGTGAGGGCCCAGGTGCAATAACTTATCCTTCATTTTAGAAGGAATATCTCTGCATGACCCACATCATTGGACTAAGAATTTCCCTGAAGTGATGCACAAATGTGTTACCAATGAGTTCACAGTGGTTGTTACCTTCTGCTCACTTAGTTCAATCGACATAATGTCATGCAAAAGAGTTAATATATCCTTGAGGTAAAACTGTAAAGGTATGCTGTTGGTCTTTGTGGACAGGTACCAAGAAAAAGGCATTTGCTACATCAGTAGCTGCATACCACATCTGAGGAGATGTGTTAACTCCTGCTCAGGGAAGGACACCACATCTGGTACAGCAGCTGCAATCGGAGCCACAACTTGATTGAGTTTTCAGTAATCAGTTGTCATTCTCCATAACCCATCTGTCTTCTGCACTGGCCAGATAGGAGAGTTACAGGGAGATATGGTGGGAACCACCACCCCTACATCTCTCAGGTCCTTGATTTCTGCAGTCCTCCAGAGAGTCGATACTTTTTTGATGCACAATTTTCCTTGCAGAGGCAACTCTTAAGTCTTCCATTTAGCCTTCACTTCACGGGTCAAGGATCCAATGTGAGAATTCTGCTACCTTCTCAGTGTATCTATCCCAATTATACATTCTGGGACTGGGCAAGTAACCAAAGGTGAGTTCGGGGACCAGTTGGACCTTTTGTGAGTCAAACATCTGCTAAGACTCCACTAATCACCTGACTTCCTTACATCCCTACTTTAACTGGAGGGCCACAGTGTTTCTTGGGGTCTCCTGGAGTAAGCATCAATTTGGAACTAGTATCTAGTAGAACCTGGAAAGTCTGTTTTTACTAGATGACAGCACAGACATCGACTGCACTGACCTCAGTCTCCTCCTCTTTCAAACATCTCATGGTTTGAATTCTTTCTACTTTCCGACAACATGGCTTAGAGTAGCGTTCCCTCCTCTGCCGTGAGCATTGCTCCTGTCATTTCTCTTTACTGCCGTCATTCTTACCCTTCTGATGTAGTATGCAAGTCAGATTAGTTCATAGTTCGTTCTCAGTTCAAATGTTTCAGAACTCCGTGGTCACGTTGAACTGCTTAGACCCGCTCAGATCCCATTACTGGCCGTATGCGTCTTACTGTGCTCCTCTGAGGTCTTTGCTCTGTTCGTGCTACATTTCTTCCAATTTCTGGGAGATGCTTCATCCGGCGAGAAGCTTTAGGCTGTGCCGTTTCTTTTGCTGCTCTTCCTTGCGCGTTGTTTTTGCTTCTTATCACCTCTGTGTGTCTGCAGTCTGCTGAGCTCACTTGATCAAGGTTAAACTCAAGACCAGCTTCTTTCCAGGCTGCAGCCCAGCCCTGCCTGTGGGAACACTAGGGCTCGCTCGCATCTGAGTCTGTCCCTGTACTTGGTGTCTGGTTCACAGACCAAGGTCCTGTTTGGTTTCGGAAATGATATGTTGACAGCAGATTGTAAGGCAATACGGAACATTAAAAATTCCATTCAAGCTTGGTTGGTCAAAGCAAATCACATTGCCCAGCATAATATAGAGTGAACATTTCTACTTCAAGGAGTACAGGAGTACTTGCTGAAAATTAATACAGTTTATCACACTTGCTATCACAAAATTTTATTAAAAATTTAACAAAGAATTGTTTTACTATCCCTTAAGCCAGAATTACAAAGTTTCTGGTCTACTTTTATTGCTTTTGTTCTCACTGTGGAAATAAAATTATAAAAGACTCTTATCAAATTAAAATCATATGAATACTTTTCCTTCTGTGTTTTAATAGCCATGTTTGATTATAATAGTAACTATTGTCAAAATAGATGTGTTCTAGTGTTTTAGAATGAATTGTTTATTATGGAAAATAATTCATTGAATATTTTCCAAGTACAAATTTCCTTTCCCTTTAGGTTGTCATATAATAGATTATTCTTTCCTGCTATGTGTCATTGTTTTATTGGTACACTCACCTCATGTTTCTTGTGCTTTCTGTTTTCAATAACAGTTGTAGTATTTAGGTCTTTGGAGTCTCAAAAGTATAGGAGAAAGAATTTTTAGTAGAAAATGTGAAGAAATAATTTAATATATTTAATGAATCACTGATTGACATCCTCAGATTCAACATAATTAAGTTTTTTGTTGTTGTTGTTGTTAGTTTGTTTTTGTTTGTTTTTTTTTGAAACAGGGTTTCATTGTGTAACCTTGGCTACTCTGGAACTCACTCTGTAGGCCAGGCCATCTTCAAACTCATAGATCTCTGCCTGCTACTTCCTCCCCAGTGCTGGGATTAAAGGTTTGCACCACTGCCGCCTGGTCCCATAATTAAATTCTCAAAAATAAAATAAAAAATATAGTCATAAAAAGCAATGGAAAAAAAACCAATGCATTGTTCATAAAATAATATCAATGTGAATTACTGTGGATTTTGTATCAGAACCTTGGAGACTAGAAGTAAGTGACACATTTGTGGTAAATAAGTCACTCCAAATTCTGTGTTCAACAAAATCGTCCTTCAAGAATGTGGGGAACTAAAGGTATTCTCAGAGGAGCATAATAACATTGCTTAAATAGAGTGAGGATGGATAATTGTAGAAAGCGAAGAAACCCCTTCACAATTCATCAATATACATGACAAAGAGGATTCTAACAAAATCTAGATCAGTTAGATACAGATAATCTAAAGGTTTATAGGAGACTACAACATTACAGTATGACTATTATTCATTTTAGCAGAGGGATAATTTGAAACATTTTAGCAAACTTTTTGTCCTAAGGAGACCACACTGAAAAGTAATGTGGATGAGATACATTGACGTGTTAGGTGTTGAAATTCCCTCTACTTAGATTTTTAGACTTGTAGGAAATCTTTTTTTCCAAACTTCTGTGTGAACTCAGGCCTCATTAATAAATACTAGATTGGCTCACTCTGCTGTTTTCCTAATACATCCTTTTTATGTTGCCAGCTGTCCTAGCTTCAAGTCTGTTTCTGTGGTAAAATACCCAGACATGAAACAGCTTTGGGTTACTATTCCAGGTTCTGTTCACAATGGAAGCAGGAACTTGAAGCAGGTAACGTCATGCCCATGGTCAAGAGCGGAGCAAAACAAACATTTGCACACTGCTGTATGCTCGTTTCCTTGCTTGTGCTCAGTTTCCCCATCCTTACTCCTTGCAGGACCCCCTGCCTAGAGAATGGTGCCTCTCATGGCTGGGTCTTCCCAAATCAATTCATTTTGTTACAACAGTCCACCCCAGACATGCACACACAGGTCTGCCCAATCTAGACAGTACTTCATTGAGATGCTGTGACCATGTGATTCTACCTTGTGTCAATTAAAGCTAATCATCATGCCAGTCATTTGCATAACCAACACATCATAGACATTGATCACTGACCCTGTAGTTCTGCGTGTTAAGCAGTAGAAGACAGTGAAGCTGGATGCCACAGATTCATAGGCACAATGACACTGGATTATATCTGGAAAATTTTATCATAAGATAAGGTTGAAGAGATTGAAACTGTTATGTAGAATCCCAGATAATTCTTGTAAGTTCTCAGAATTGAATGAATTCAGCCAGTGAATGTGTTGGGAATACAGTACAATCAAAAATAGGCCTGTTCCTGGGTAGACTTGTTCTGTAGAATGGCTTCCGTGGTTCAGGTTGGCCCTGCATTCTCCCCTGTTACAGGAACATCATTCTTGAAGCAGTGAGTGCAGCAGGAATCTTCAAAGTTCTTATTAATAAAATCAAACCTGAGCCAAGTATTGGGGTGAACACTGGAAGGTCAGAGAGACAGAACAAGCCACAGCTAACCTCACCTGGCCAATTTCTCAGCTGATCTTGTTTCCTCAGACTGGAAGCCTCTGTGTCCTCATATTCGAATGGCTCTCAGCTGAACTGTGCTGCTCAAAACCTAAGAGCTTAACCAGCCAAATGCTTCTAGTTCCTGGTCCTCACGCCTTATATACCTTTCTGCTATCTGCCATCACTCCCTGGGATTGAAGGCGTGAGTCATCATGCTTGTTGGCTGTATCCTTGAACAGATGGATTTCTGCCTCTGGAATGCTAGGATTAAAGGCGTGTGCTACCACTGCCTATCCTAAGTATCTAGTGGCTGTTCTGTTCTCTGACCCCAGATAAGTTCATTAGGGTATACAATATTTTGGAGAACACAATACCACCACAAGTGTGGCCAAGGTGTGTGCTCAGTGTCAGAGCGTTGTTTCCTCTATTGTTACTCAACTTTTGACGCTGCCATTGGAGGTGTTGGACCCACTGTGAACCTGCTCTGCTTAGATATCAGTAGTCATTCTTGAGAATTTGGTGGTAATGAGAGCATAAATACTGCTTTTGTGTACAATCATTCAGTTGACTTGATGTGAGGAGAAAAATGAAGAAAAGACAGATGTACAAACAAGGACAGCAAGACTGGGATCAGGTGGAGGCCTACTACCTCTTCTAGAGGAGGCCTACTTACTCAGCAATCCAGAACCTCAGTGTCTATTATGGAGAGAAATGGGAAAGGATTGTCTAGTCTGTTGTGGAATAATCTTTTTGTACACTGTGAAGATGTGTCACTCAGATTGATTTAATAAAAAGCTGAATGGCCATTAGCTAGGGAGGATTTTCAGGGCAGAGAGGATGCTTCGAAGAAGGGGAGAGACTCCATGAGACAAAGAATGAGCAGGATGGGCACTATGGAGATAAGGAAATAAAGCCATGAGGCAGAAAGTAAATTAGTAGAAATGAGTTAAGTTGTAAGAGCTAGTTAGAAATAAGCCTAAGCTACCAGCCAAGCTTTCATAATTAATAATAAGTCTCTGTGTTGTGATTTGAGAGCTGCTGGTGGGACAGAGAAAGACTAGCTACATATGATGCCCAATGTGGGGCTCGAACCCATGACAGTGAGATTAAGAGTCTCATATTCTATCAACAGCCAGTATTGCAGATGAGCACTGTAATTTCCCATTACACAGAGACTGGGCAACAAATGTTACAGATAGCTTTCCCAGGACCTGAACATTATCCCAGTTTTTTTTCAGGGTCCCCTAAAAATGCCAGTACTCCTAGACAACAGGAAGCAGTCTTGAGAATACAACACCTACATTCCCAAGAGGATTTTGATTGTTTGCTGGGTTATGGATATTTGTCATTTAGGGGGGGTTGGTTACAAATTGTTACTGGTCATGGTCAGGGAATACAAGCTAAACAAAAGAGATTAGATTCAGGGATCTCAGTCTGAAAAGAAAAAGAGGAGATATAGGATAAAAGGATAGATTATTGAATCTACTTTCAAAATAAAAAAAAACTAGGCTCAAAAATTTTACATTGGTATAGGTTTTTGTATATTGGTACAAACTTAAAGTTGTGTTTGTTATACTGTACATAGGTTTTTATTCTTGTTTAAGGTATTTTGTATATTGATAGGAATTTAAGGTTATTTTTGTTAGAACATTCTGTATATATGTTTCTACTCTTTTTTAAGGTATTGTACCTTTGCAGCTTATTTGCAAATGTAATGTAAAGTTCTAGTCCTTGAAAGCTATTTAGGATAATAAAGAAATACAGGTTAGTAATTATTTATCCATAACAATCAAAATTATATTCATGTTAGCCATATTTTCATGATCAATCAAAGACATATTTTATATAAATAGATGGTCTTCAAACACTTCAAACATATACAGAATATGACATTTAAAATGTTTTAATAACATAGGTCTTTTTTATGACAGTGAGATACATCTGATCAGGCAGCACCAGTCTACTCCAAAATAGGATGACTGAAGAACCTCCATATGGAGTTTACTTTCTTTGAGGCAAAAGTTAGCCATTTGGGCAATAAACTGCCCTTGCCTCTACTGCTGACAGTATGCTGTCCAAATTGGACAAGCAGAATGCGAAAGAAGGCTACTGCTGAACTTTGCCAAGACAGGGTGGGACAGTCCTTCAAAAATTTCCTGCTTCACAGAGAAATCTGTTGGATATCCTAGGCCTGCAGGCTGAAGATGGATGCCCCACCATTGCAGAGGATCCTTGGTTGACTGTCCAGGCAGCCAGATATCTCTGTTGGTTCATAGTTTTTGAAGTTGCTTGCTCTGAACTTCCTATTTACTTAGGTAGTAGTATATCCTTCTCAGGTCTCTGATAGAATTGAAAACTAGATAGTTATAGTTACAGTTTATTTAGTCATGATAGAAAGTAAACTAGGAACAAAAGTTTGTGCTCACCAAGATAACATAGATAATGGAGTATTTTCTCCAAATTTGTCAAATGCAAATATACAGACTGGTCATTGTGAATGTAATTCTTACTTCATAAATTATTTTTATTGTATATAATTTTACTGTATTAGTGTTAAAAGCATTCCTTTTTATTTAGACAAAGAGGGGGAAATGTTGTGGAATAATCTTTTTGTACACTGTGAAGTTGTGTCTTTGTCAAAGTGCCATCTGATTGATTCAATAAAAAGCTGAATGCCCAATAGCTAGGCAGGATTTTTGGGGCAGATGCTGGGTAGAAGAAGGTGGTGATGCCAAGAGATGGAGAATAAGCAAGACTTGAGGAGGGAGAGGTAACAGCCCTGAGCCTTGTGGCAGCACATAGATTAATAAAAATGGGTTGATTAAAGTTATAAGAGCTAGTTAGAAATAAGCCTAAGCCATTAGGCAAGCTTTTATAATTAATAATAAGTCTCCATGTTTTTATTTGTGAGCTGGTGGCCCAAAGAAAAATCTGCCTACACTAGTCTCCATAAGAGGTTTTGATAGGGAGCAGTCTCAGGCTGTAAACATCCAGGAGAAGAAAAGCACAGTTGCTTGTTTTTGTACACTCATCTATTGTTCATAAGCCCTCAGACTCAGACCCTCATGGAAAGCTTTGAAATCGCCTTAAGTCTGATCCATATAGGTTACATCTTTGCTAGTTTTCATGAGTCCTTGGAGTCCCTGGCATGGTTGTGCCCATCTTTACAATATGCGTTCACTCAGGACTTCACTCACTCAGGGCATCCTCCACAATCTTTACCATAGAAGTCTATTGCAGGTCCAGAAGCAGACGTGTAAATAATAGCAGTGGGAGATTATTTCATCTGCTTTGGTTAAACTGGAACTATATTAGTTTTTACTATTGAAATTTCATTAAAATAGTTTCTTTTTCAGTAAAGCAGATTTTTATCACAGCTTTATCATGAAACGTTTTTTCTTTTTCTTATGTGTCTTGTTCTTTTTCTTATGATATCTTTACATATTTTCTTTTAATAATTTATAATCAATAAAACATACTCATGTGAATGATACATTAAACACAATTACTGTGACATAGATTCTCAGTGTAAGTAAAGGTTGTGATAGTTACTGTTGAATTAAAAGGCTAATTTTGCTTTTTACTGTGAGCATTGGTGTTGACAAAATTTGTTGGCTGATTTTGTGTATGAAGATTGAAAAATAGTCATTTTAAGCTTTAGCCATTTTTATGAGCACTGTACCAAAAACTGTATGACTGACTAGAATTTTTTTTTGGCTCCCTATTTGTACTTTACATGTTCGGAATCATAAAATTATTACAGAAATATAAATTATTCTAGAAATTAGTAAGCTATTTTATTTTCATTAAGTGTTTAGTATCTGTAAGAGTAGGCAATTTAAGTACATATCTGTCTATATACTTAGATTTTAATCATTGAGATCCACTTCAATTGTATTATATGAATTTACTTAGTTATAATTTAATGTAAAGCATTATAATTTTAAATAAATATTCTTAATTGTCTGTATAATATACTTTATGCTAGCAAAATCATCTTGCTATTCCTTAAAACTCCAAGAGTGGGTATTAGCCACATAGCAGGATTCTGTGATGATTGTGCTTTAATCTGGTAGCTGACTGACATTTCCTTGAGAATGCTTGAAGTCATGCTGTTGAATTGATCATCATGAGTTTCTTAAGTGAGATACTTGTTTTAGCATGACAGTTTTTTATGAGTTGTAGTGTACTATGTGAACTAATCTTGACAATAAAAATTATTTTACTATAGCTGCAGTTGTAATAACTTACTTCAAATACAGAAGGCGCACATTGAGCTTCAGTGGTTTGTATTCCCCAGCAATACTGCTGCTAATCAACATTTACATATCATAGTTTAAATTAAATTAAATCAGATTGGTTCTAAATTACCTGGTCCTCAGTAAATGAGATCTGGTAATTCACTATTAACTCAATCTACAAACTGATGTCATAATTTAGATTTTATTATTTTTTTATTAGAATGATGTTAGGAATCTTTCCATTTGTCGTTCTAACTTCTATCCTAGACTAGTGTGTCTCTTCACTAATAATGGTTAAGTCATACACAACAAGGTTAGAAGAAAGACTGGACTCCTAACCCTGATGACTGTTATATTTTATCACAAGTGTACTAGAATTTTGAATATAGAATATGAACTGTGTCAGAATGAGTAGGATGACATGTTTCTGGGGAAGTAGGATTTGAAGTCAAGATTTTCATGACAGGTGTGTGGTTTGAAACATAAGAGTTGTGATCAAGTGTGCTAATAAATGCCCTTGTATATTAGTTCCAAATTGCTCCAGAAGGCACAGCAGTTCCATTATTGTTGGTGGCTGTCTTATAAATTATTATAAGCTACAGAAAGCTTTGGTTTATTTTTAAAATTGCTTTTTCTATTAAGCTTTAGTCTTTCATACTTAAATCTGAGTTGCTATATGCTAAGAAGTAGCTGTACTGTGTTAGCTAGAAAACATAAACATGAGTAACCTTAAGAAATACCTAACAGAAGTACCTTCCTCGTGATGGTTGTGTCTGGTTCCATCAGAATCTAACGCTCCAGAGAGTGAGAGAAGAGACGGAGGCATAGGAACTTCAGAGTGCGATGACAGAGTTGAAATGCTGAACAAGCCAACCAACCCAGATAGTATTGCTCAGAAAACTGAAAATATTTACTATCTAGTGCTTATAAATAATGCTGCACTCCTTATCTAAAATGCTGTTGTTATCTACAACCTTATTTAAAGCTATTCTTTACAAACCTTGGATGCCTTTGTTAGATAAGACAGCTGAAGTGTAGAATCTATTTCCCAATGGAAGTGCCTTGCAAAAAATGTTTTCAAGTTTTACATCTATAAAACAAGTCTACGTAGATTCCCCACTTCTCTAGAGTGATGGTTTAAAGAATTGCTAATTGCCATTTATAATTTAAATGCATTGAAATTTCAGTGTGTTTCCCTCAACTATCTGTATAATCCTATACACCTTTTTGTTTTGATATTTTCACTTAAAGAGCTCTTATCGTTTTTTTATATATCATATTATAACTATTATTGTCCATATAATATTTGGTAACATTTTAATACTAAAATAACTCTTCATCAGATTAAATACTTCTTTGTCTGTAGACAGAAGTTTCTGTGTCCCTCCAGCAACTCCCATATACCCAACAGCCACTTCTCAGATTACTACACAGAGGCTTGTATTAGTTATAAATGTTTGGATGATGGCTCAGGTTTATTATTAACTAGCTCTTATATTAAAATTAACGCATTCCTATTCATTTATTTCTTGCCACATGGTCCATGATGTACCGGTCCTCCAGCATCCTATTTTTGGGCAGCTCGCAGCATCTGTCCCAACTCTGACCCTCTTCCTCTCTCCTAGTTCCATTCTTCCACCTAACCTCATCCTGTCTTGCCATAGGCCAAAACAACTTTATTATCAACTAATGAGAGCAACACATTCACAGCCTACAGAAGGGTCCTCCACAGCAATGTCTATTGTTGAAAAATTAGGTGTTTTTTTTTTTGTTTTGTTTTAAATAATGCAGCAGTAAATATCTGGGTGCATTCTTGACAAATTATTTTTTGTATGCATATCTCAAAATAATCAATTCAGTTGAAGTATATACGCAAATTTATAACCAGGCGCTGTGTACCAGGCAATATTCAATATATTTTAAATGATTTATTTCAGTTATTCATAAGCCATGAAGTAAATTTATTATTGTATGAACTTGATAAATGAGTAGACAAAATAACTTGTGCAGTTTCATTCAGTAAGCAGGAGATGAAGATACAAAAAGAATTTGACACAAAATTCCACTCTACTACTGATTATTTATAGATCTTTATTAATAGTGAAGTTGAACACTAACCACGTATAAAATATTTCTATTGTTTTTACTATTAAATTACCGATAAGAATTTACACACATGTGTATATTTTTATATGTGGTGCCACGATTAAGAAAACTTTCTGAGAACATTTTCTGAGCCATGTAAATGAGGGCATGAATGAGACCCCTGTGTGTAGAAAGGTTCTCTGGGGGGTCAGACTGGCAAGGCTGTTTCTGCAGAGCGGGGTGAGGTGGGTGGTAGAGAAAATCCTGGGATTGGTGCATTTAGATGGCAGTCAGGAAGGTGGGGTCCTTGAGCAGATGCTGGCTGTTCAGATTGACTTTGAACTTGAACCCTTGCCAGAGTCGGTGCCCTTTGGGGCAGATTAGGGGAGGTCCTAGTGAGCAGATTCCTGCTGTAATAGAGATGCTTTTCTGGTAAAGAAACCAGCCTAAGTAATTCCTGATGAATGCTGAATTTAGGCTTTGATTACCCAGGACCAGTCCTTCTGTGTACCTGGTCAGAGTCCCTCTGTTTAGAACATTGTCACCAGCACTGCCATTTTGGGACCCACTTTTAACCTAATATTCTCATTTAAAAGTTGTATATCCTTTTCTGACATAAATCCAAATTAGAAATGTGTAAAATTTAAACAATTGAAAAATTCAACTTTTTTCCATTATTCTTACATATTATTTTTTTGGAAGGTGGGGTATTAGGACCTTCCATTTCAGAGCTGAATTAACTTTAGTAGGTTATTAAAGTGAAAATATTACATTTGTGGTTTTATTGTGAATTGCTGCATTGTAGTACTACTTTCTATTTAGGACCACCTGCCAAAGATAACAACACCAAGACTTATTAATTGTGAAAATCTGGCCTTTAGCTTAGCCTTTTCCCCAACCAGCTCTTATCACTTAATTAACCCATAATTTTTAATCTACGTTCTGACACATGCCTTGGCTACCTCTCCTCTGTACTATATGTTCGACTTGGTGTCTCTCTACCTCTCTTCCTCCCAGTGTCCTTTCTGTCCCTGGAAGTCCTGCCTAACCTCTTCCTGCCTAGCTATTGGCCATTCAGCTCCTTATTAAACCAATTACAAGGCACCTTGGCAAAGACACATCTGTAGCTGGAGTTTTCTCCAGTCCCGCTCAGACTCAAGTAAATACACAGAAACTTATATTACTTATAAACTGTATGGCCGTGGCAGGCTTCTTGATATCTAGTTCTTATATCTTAAATGAACCCATTTCTATTAATCTGTAAGTTGCCACGTGGCTTGTGGCTTACCGGTACTTTTATATCTCGCTTCTCATGGCGGCGGCTGGCAGCGTCTCCTGACTCAGTCTTCCACCTCCCAGAATTCTCCTCTCTCCTTATCCCGCCTATACTATACTTCCTGCCTGGCTACTGGCCAATCAGCATTTTATCAATCAATCAGAGCAACAAGTTCACAGAAATCCACAGCACTTCCCCTTTTATTTTTTTCAAAAAGGAAGGTTTTAACTTTAACATAGTAAAATTACATATAACAAAATAATTATCAAGCAAGAGTTATAGTTATAATATCTAGTCTATTTATATTTGGCAAATTTAAAGAAGTTATCCTATCTATTCTATATTTGTGAGTCTAAGTTTTCATATCTAACTTATCTTTTATCATAACTAAGGAAATTATAACTATCTAGTCTTTAACTACATCAAAGACCCCAGAAGGATATAATATTACCTGAGAAATGGGAGAAGGACACAAGCAACTTTTGGGAGTCTTGCGAGAGTAGACAGAGACAGCTGGCAGCCTGGACAGTCATCCAAAGTTCTTCTGTATAGTTGGGGCATCTGTCTTTAGCCCACAGGCTTAGAGTCTCTCAGTCACTTCTCTCTGTATCCTGTAGAATGTCTAGCAGTTTCCTCTGCGAAACAGGAACCTGAAGGACCATTTCGCCAAACTAAGTTCAGTGGTCACCTTCCTATGGGTCCTGCATGTCCAGTCGATCAAGCAGTCCAGGCAAGAACAGTTTCTTGCCCAAATGGCTATTTTTGCCAAGAAGAAGATAAACTCCATATAGAGTGTCTTTGATGCCCATCTTCCTCTTCCTTCCAGGAGCAGACATGTCTCACTGTCCAGAAAGTCTAAATTTTTAAAACATTTTAAATGCCATATTCTGTAGGTCTTTGAAGTATTTGAAGATTACCTACCTAACTGAATTATATCTATGTATACCTAGAAAACTTAACATAACTATAAGTTTGACTATCATAGAAGACTAATTATTAATCTGTATTTTTTAATTATCCATTACCATTTAAATGAGTTATATAAACATAATACCTTAAACAAGAGTAGAAATATATATATATATATATATATATATATAGTATAACAAAATTAACTTTAAACTTTAAATTTGTATCAATAACTAAAATCTATAGCAATGTAAAACATTTTTAAACAAGTTGTTGCTCTTTAAAGTAGGTTCATTAATCTACCCTTTCACCCTATCATATCTATATTCTACATTTCTATACCATATCCTCCTTTCTTCATTTAGAAAGAGATTGACTATGTCCAATAACAGTTTGTAAACAACAACCTAAAGAAAGACAAACATCCATAATCTATTTTTTGGGAATGTGGGCTTAGTTTTCTAGGCTACTTCCTGCTGGTAGAGGGCACTGGTATTCTTATGGGGATCCTGAGAAAATTAAGAATTATGGTCAAGTCCTGACTGGAATAGTCTCTGAGGCTGCATTGTCTGAGCCAGTTGCCTTGAAACCGTTCTGGATGTTGGATCATCTGGGCCATGGTGTCATTGGAGCCCTTTCAGGTCGTCTTGGCTGGTCAAACCTGATGTATCTTAATCTGGAACAAATCCATAGTCTCTTGCTTCCTGTGGAAACAAAAGCAGAGCCTCCTTTCCAAAGCAACATATCTTTAGATCCAAATTTTGAAGTCAAGGTACCTTTAAAATATACATATTGGTTTAACTGAGCAGCCTTTACAATCAAATGTCTTTCTGCAGTTAAAAATCCCAAAGACAACACAATCCAGATTCTCCATGTAATATCCATCTTTATGTGGTTTATTTTTTATATTACTTTTGCTTTCTCTTTAAAGACTTTATTTTTTAAAACTTTTTTATTTCTTTATATAACTGTCTATATTCCTTTTTCCTCTCTCTTCCAAGCCTATGTACATTTTTATACACATTGTAAACCATTTAAAGTCTTGTTCCATCTGAATCTGCCTTATTGTGAATCTATTGCTTTAAACTACAGCATTACTAGGATTGAAATGGCAGCTTTGGCCGCTGGCTCCACCCACCTCAGTTTTCCAACATGGCAGTGGTATGTTTACCGCCAACTCTGGCTCTGAGAGCCATGTGTACCACCAACTCTTTATTAACCAATCAGAGCAACAAGTTCACAGCATACAGAAATCCACAGCACACATCTTCACAATGTAAACAAATATTTTGCAACATTACATTACGTTTGAGGATATATCACATGACATGTTCATGTGCCCCAAAATACAGCTGATGTTTTAGAGGCCTTTGAGAGATAATAAAGTTATATTGTTTCTGGAATTTTGCTTTAGCTTGTTACATAATGTTTCCAGTATGTATAAATATAAGTTGAATTAGTGTATATTTGATGATTATATCAATATAAAGGTGAAGGTCATGAATAGTCATTATTTTCCTAAGTGTATCCAGATGTTGAATAAGTTTTAAATAATATCTTTTCTCAAGTATTTTTATACTAAAAAAATGAAGTAATGATATATATGTTGGCTAATACAGAACATGTGTTTTATTTATTATATGAGTGGTGTATTTCAACAATTCTGGTCATTTAAAAAATTTCTGAAGAATATTAGTCCTTCTAAATTATAAATGAAAGTTATTATTTACCAAGACATACAGTAATAGAAAAAGAAACAACTCCTTCTCTGTTACTCTACCTGGCTTGTGTATCCATCCTCACCATCACTTTTCACTGTTCTTGCAGTTTGTGAGTCCCCTGAGAGCTGAGTTGAGTCCCTTGTTGGCAGCCGGGGGCCTCGTCTTCTTCGCTCTGTCTGTTCATCCATCCTCTATCTTTTGGTTGGAGAATTCAGCTTTCACATTTGAGATCCCTCTTGAGAGGCCAGGACTGTTGTTCCTCATTTGTGGACTGTGCCTTAGTTCAGCTTTCCTCTCGCCCTTTGTGATTGAGGAGTTCATGTGTTATGTGTCAACTCCCTTTCTCCTTCCTTTGTGACATCACAGATTCTTCCTTTTTGATTACCGTGAGTCTTAAAGAAACATCTCGCATTTATGGACATTTATTTTGGACCAACAATAACATTTATTGCATAAATTCTACATTTTATTCTCTCTCCCCATGTTTATTTGTATTATAGGTTGCATATTTTATATTGTATATTATTTGAAAGAAATCTTATGCCTGTACTTATTGAGTAATTTTAACCTTAATATTCTAAGTAAAAGTAGATTATATATCACTATAAATTATAAGATTATTCTGAACTTGACAACACCTTTATCTTTAGCATTGAATTTTTTATTTTCATGTGTTTATGTAAAAAAACTTTTCTTATTTTAATTTTTAACTTCTTTTCACGCTTGAGAGGCAGCTATAGTATGAATGAATTTTGCCTCTTTGCTTTTCTGGATTAGTCTTTGCCATTTGTTCATTTATGAATGCTGCATCTTTTGGTAAACTAGACTTGGTTGGTTACTAGTCTTTCCACACACCGAGTGCCTTCCCATTTCCTACCTACAGCCCTGGTGTCAAGACGCAGGTTCTCCTGTATGTGGGCAGCAGTTTTTCTCGATGCCGTAAAGTTGTTCTCAGCTTCACTGTGATATATCTTAGTGTAATACTTGGGGTATAGTTCAAGAGAGAGCTTCTAGCTTCATGTGCCTGGATGTCTGGATCAGGGAGTTTTCAGTTACTTTTTGTTTAAATAAACTTTTTTTATAAATATTTTTATTTTATAATTAATTTAATTTTATATATCAGCCACGGATTCCCCTGTCCTCCCTCCTTCCACCCCCCAGGCTTCCCCCCAATCCATCCCCCATATTTATCCACTTTCCCTGTCCTCATGTGAATGCTAGTGTTCTTGAGAATGTCCTATATTCTGTGTAGTTTTCTTTGTTTTAATTCTTTTTTTCTCCTCTGATTAAATATAATTATATAAAATATAATTAGTTTAAATATTAAATGTGTATTATTTGATGTGGTCAGCATGACACTTTACTTACATAGTCTTTTCCTCTAAAATTTATATTCCCAATCATACAATGGGGGAGAAAGAAACATGGAGAAACCTTTTGATGATGATTCTTTTTTTTTTTTTTTTTCTGAGACAGGGGTTCTTTGTGTAGCTTTGCGCCTTTCCTGGAACTCGCTTTGTAGACCAGGCTGGCTCGAACTCACAGAGATCCGCCTGCCTCTGCCTCCCAAGTGCTGGGATTAAAGGCGTGCACCACCACCACCCGGCTTAATGACTATTTTAAAGATTGATACTTTTTTATTTGCAGGAGTGTTTACCTGAATGTATGTGTGCACACACCCTCTGTATGCCTGATGCCCAGAGCCCAGCAAAGGGCATCAGGTCCATGGAAGTGCAGTGGAAGGATGTTGTGAGCCATCCTTTCGGTTCTGGGGACCAATCCTGGGTCATCCAAGAAATCCTAAGTACTCCTAACTGTTGGATCAGCTCTCTAGCCCCATTCACCAGATAGATTTCTAATACTCCTAAAAAATGCCAATGTCAGAGAAAGTGAGAAAAGTATTAAAAACTGTCATGTACAAGAACCATAAGGATGGATGATGATCTTAATCAATCAGGGAGGCTCACCCTGAATCAGTACGATCATGGCAGCCCCAGCCACTAATCCTGCACATGAGCTCATTTAATTGTACAAATGAGGAAACTGAGCTGGAAGAAGCTAATTCTTTCAGATCACACTGGGAAGAGCTGAAGATGGCTTTTATGACTTCAAAGCCAAGGCCCAAATGTTTGTGATGTGCCTTGCATAAAAACCATATACTGTGTGAAACATGGATGCCTAGTCTTATTTTTGACAGCCATGTACATGGCAGGGGATGGAGAGATGACTCTTAGGGGTTAAGAGCACTTACTGCTCTTTCAGAGGACCCAGATTTGGTTCCCAGCACCCACATGGTGGCTCATAACCATCTGTGCCTTCAGCCTCAGGGCACCTGTTGTCCTCTTCTGGCCCCCGAGGGCATCAGACATGGAATGCAGAAACACATGCAGGCAAACATGCATACTCATAAAATACAAAGAAATACCTTTTAAAGTGTGCACATGGCTGGACTGGCTGCTGTTGATTGGCGTCCCTGGTCAGGGTGCCCCTAGCAGGACGGAGCATGATGTCTGTGTTCTGTGACTGTCCGGTAGGAGTCAACTTAGGCACGTGTGCTCCATTTTTGGCACTCAAGTCTTCTGAAACTGGATGTCAAGAAATTAGAATTTCCCTGGGAATCTCTACCTGGCAGAGGAATTGTTGAAGACCTTGGGAAATCCACAGGAGGAGCTCGCCTCCTGGAGAACGATGATGATTTGTCAGTTGACCTTGCTGGAGAGACCTGGAGCCCAGACTGTCGTTGTTAGGGTTAGTTGTGTGACTCTCTTGCCTCTGTGTTTCAAGACCCTGAGCATGGGGGCAGGGCAGTTGTCACAGGCTCTCCTTGTCATTCTTACCAGTGTGGCCATATTAAATAAATCTCTGTGTTATTTTTTTTTTTTTTTACTTAAAAAAAGAAGACAGGGTGATTAAATACCATAATATAATTTGTATTTTGGATGATATCCTAGGACAGAAATTGGAAAATATTTAAAAATAAAACAAAAACAAAAACAAAATACCAAAAAGCATAGCACACTGCAGGACAGGCCTCATACCCAGGAGTAGTTGGCCAACACAAAATGTGCTCCTTTGTGTGTGTGTGTGTGTATGTGTGTGTGTGTGTATGTGTGTGTGTGTTTGTGTGTGTGTGTGTGTGTGTGTATGTATGTATGTGTGTGTGTGTGTGTATGCGCCTTTTGTGTTGCTATCTTTTGTCTTACTCTTCTTTTGTTGTTTTGCTTTGAGAGGGACCGATGATAAAGAACAAGAATGTGAGGTTGGAGGAGGAGGGGGGAAGATCTAGGAGGCACTGGCAAGAGGAAAGAATATGATAAAAAACATAAAAAAATTTAAATAAAAAATAGTGACTTAGAAATACTAATGGAATCCAGTTAGTATATTGATCTTGGTTGTTACTAATCAATTTTGTTATTAATTATATAATTATTGCATTGATATATTGTATCAATGGAAAAGCTGTGACCTCTGAACTTGAACTTTAAAAATTCATCAGCTTGGATTATAATGAGACCTAAATACTAACATGCCATTACTTTTATTCAACTCAGGAAAGGAAATATTCTATATATGGGCAAAACCAGCCTTTGGGGGCTACTTACTATATGGTATGTTCTTTTGTGGCATTTTGTTTCATCAGTGTAGGCTTAACATTGTGCCGAGCACTGTGGACTAATTTTAAAATTAAACACTTTATAGATTTGTTTTCCTTATATATTTAAATATATAATGTTACTATTACAAGTATATAGTTATTATAACTATATGTAAATAAATATATATTTATATAAAAATCTTTATATATTTGTTTAGATACACTTTAACTATAAAATATTTTACTCCTCCCAAATTAATTCAAAAGAAACATGATCTTGATGTATATAAAGTTATTTATTTCAACATTTATAATCTCGCTGAAAAATTAATTCCTTATTTTGGTTCAGCTTGACCTTTAGCTTAAAGCTCTTTTTAGAATTTCCCTGTAGAAATTCTAAAGGTACTTCTCTAGGAATTACTGGAATTCTTTCATTGAATACATGTAAGTAAAAACACTAGATTCTTCATGAGTTTCTAGGAATTATAATTGAGTCCTACAGTGCCTCCCTTTGAATATTTTCTCTAGTGATAACACAGGTAAACTGAGGTCTCAGAGTGATGTGGTTGACTGTTGAGAGGGAAGCACAAAGCAGGAGAAACTGTCAGAACTATTGACTCTCCTTTGCTACACTGCTTATTGCCTGGAGGCCTGGGATGGGCTCTGCATCTGTAAGTGAGGTACATTACCTACCTCCTGGGAGTATCCAAGGATTCCATAACTGAGTAGCAAAAGCTTTTTGTGCAATGCGTGGGCAGTAGTGAGGCCTTCCTAAGTGTAGCTCATTTTAGTCTGGGAAAGAAGCAGAGAGAGAAAACAGAAAGGTGGAGAACGGGTCCAGAATAGGCATTCGAGGAGTCTCAGAATAAAGCCTCCAAGCGAAAACAGGGTAAGGAACAAGAAGGGACAGTTTGTGGCAGATAGATGATTAATGATGTATGGTAGTTTTCAAAGCTGACAAAATGTCATTGAGAGAGAGACAGAGACAGAGACAGAGAAACAGACACAAAGAGACAGAGCCATAGCAGAGACCAGGTTCAATTTAGCAGATAGCTGTGTGCACTTTAAGGGTTGGAATTCCAGTGAAAAATGATGGAGAAATACCGAAGACATGGAAACAAAGGAATGAAGAAGTGTGGAGAGAGGTATAGAGATGTCTTCAGGGCAACACAAAGAAGCTTCTCAATTGGACAGAGTGACCAGGGTTAGGATGGAGGCTAAGACAGCAACCGAGTTCATTAGACCAGGAGAAGTCATGAGCACCTCAGTGAGGAATTTCTAGCTCTAAATATGATCAAAATGATTCAGTTTTATAAATAGTATTCAAATATTTATAATCAAAGTAATCTCTATAATATTTATACCACATTGCCTCGGGTGTTCTTTTTCATGCTTTATTCTATAAAAATGATCTTGTTAGATGATCTGTTTTCTATTTTAGCATTTTAAAAAATATTATTTTATCAGTTATACACACCATCTAATCAATAAGCACTATGTTAATTAACAGCAAGAAGTCTATTCCTAGGGTAGATTATCATATTTGATCTTAGCAAGTAATTGATTAAAAAAAACCCTTATTCTTATTTTTTAAAAGAAATAGTAATATATCATATCAAGTTCTCAAAATTTCCTGCATGAGACATAGCCTGGTGCTTTTTAAGGTCTGGCTAGTTCTCTGACTTCCGTTATGTAATACTGTTTTATGGCAGTGGTTTGAAATGCCATAATCCAAACAGCAGTGTGAATCGGCCTCTGTTGCTTCCGTTTGGTAGAAGAACGCGACAGCTTCAGACATGTGTTTGCTGCATTCTCATCTCATCATCCCCAGCATCCTCTCAGAACCTAACTATGCATGGCAAGCTGACATTTTGCACAAACACGTCAGTATGTCCTTTATAAACAAGAGCTGTTTCTTCAAAATTTCTGACATTTTAGGGTAAATATCATGTTATGAAAAATTCTCTTTCCAAGTCCACTTCATACAACTTCTTTAAATCACATCATACCATTAAAAATCATTGAGTGTAGTTAATCCACCTAATGTAAGTGTGTGTTTTAGATCTGAACATGTTCTGTATGAACTTGTGGGTGTGAGGGCAGAGCGAACTGTTCACTGTCACTCTCAGCTGAGGTTTCTAACAAGCTGAGATTTCAGTTATTTGGGACTTATAAACAGTTGACGAAATGAGGATATTGTGAAATCATAGTGGAACCATCTCTTGATTTGAATAATCATTGGGTGATTTGGATTAGGTCATTACAGGGTATAGAGACTTAAAGGTGCAGTTCTACTAGCTAATGTTTGAAACATTTTTAATGCAACATATATAAACATGTAATATGTTTCTTTAGAATGACCACATAAAGTAAATGGAAAATATTGAATATTTGTAGTGGGCCATGTTCTAGATAGGGCATCTGCCAATAGGAATCTTTATAATTAGATATGTAAAGATTTTAGTGTCCTCTAAAGTTCTCTAAAGCTGTCAGCTGAATGGCCATTCTTTTAAAGCAACCTTGTTTACTTTTGTATGTAAATAAATGATGGTTCATATCTGAGCAAGACATACATGCTGATAATTTTATCATTTAGTAAGTAGAGGCAGGGTAATTAGGAATGTAGGGTCACCCTCAGCTTCTTAACTACATAGAGTGTTTGGGGCCAGCCTGGGCTATGTGAGGCTTGCCAAAAAGAAGGAAGGGGAGGAAGAATAGAGGGATAGAGGGAGGGATGGAGGGGGGGAGGAAGGGATGGGGGGAGAAGGAAGGGAGAGAAGGAGGGAGGTAGGAAAAGAGGGAGGGGGGAAGGAACTCACTACGTAGTTAAAATATATTTCAAAATTCTTGTTTCAGAATATTTTATGCATTTTACAATTAAAATTAATATCATTGTAAATAGAAATATATATTTTACACTCAAATAGATATTTTCCATAACATCAAATCTATAATACA
Source organism: Peromyscus attwateri (assembly GCA_902168425.1). Lineage (NCBI taxonomy): Eukaryota > Metazoa > Chordata > Mammalia > Rodentia > Cricetidae > Peromyscus > Peromyscus attwateri. The sequence goes on from CABHPP010108468.1 coordinate 42,951, forward strand.
TATCAATATTATTAAAAAATGCATAAATGATTTAAAATGTTTTCCTCATGTTATTTATTACTTTTTTTTCCTTTTGCGTTATCTGAACCCTCAAGAATACTATGCTGCTAAATTTTGCTATGGAATTCTGTCTAAAAAATTTAATGAAATGCTTTCCATTATGAAGTACCAAAAACTTCTTGAAATGTTGATCAGTACTATAACAATAAGAATAAAATCACCATTATTATGGAGCCTGTATTTTAGTGGGGAATCTAATCATTAACCTATAAAATAGATAATTTCAGAGTGTAGTACAAAAATGGTTTACATGCCCTCAGTGTAAGAAGGAAGGGCACCTACATTAAATGAATGTTGTTACAGAGTGTGATGATTATGGGGGGACCCAGATGATCACCAATCAGCTAGTGGAAAACCAGTTGCCCAGCATGGGTTTGAACAATCCTCCCTTTGTCTTTCCTACTCCTGCAGGCCTTCCTTTCTCAGTAGGAAGGGCTTGAAGCTGAGACATGCTGTTTCAGCTGGAGAAAAATTGAGAACAGCCAGATACATTTGAACCCAATACAACATTACATTTCTTCTGTTACCTTTCTTTTGGCACTGTCCAGTCTCAGCATTTTGCCTATTTTGAGACAATTTTCTTAAAGTATAACTTAACCCAGCCATGTAAATACAGCAGATAGATGTTTTTCCCCTGTTCTTTCTTCCTTTAGCACTTACTACGTTTCAAACCCAGTGTATAATTATTACTGTCAATTGGTTCGTCCTTGAGTAAGATTGTTTTTAAACTTTTTATTTATTTATTTTTTAATTTATTCTTTTCTCATACAATGCATTCCTAGTTTCCCTTGCTCCACCCCTCCCAGCACCCTCTCCCCACCTCCCCTTTCCCCCAGATCCATTTCTTCTCTGTTTCCCTTCAGAAAAGAGCAGGCTTCCCAGAGATAGGAAGTGAACATGGGATAATCAGATGCAATAAGACTAGGTGCAAACCTTCATATCAGGGCTAGGAGAGGCAACTCAGTAGAAAGAAAAGGGTCCTAAGAGCAGACAAAAGAGTCAAAGACATCTCCACTCCCTGTTAGGAGCTCCACAAGAACACCAAGCTAACAACCATAACATATATGCTATGGACCTAACTCAGACCCATGCAGGCTCTATGATTGCCACTTCAGTCTCTGTGAGCCCCTATGAGTCTGGCTTAGTTGATTCTTCTGGTGTCCTTGACCCCTTTGGCTCCTAAGTTATTCTTCCCCCTCTTCCACAGAGTTCCTTGAGATCTCTACTTTGTGCTCTCTCTCCAACTAATGTTTGTTTGTGGCTCTCTGCATCTGTTCCCATCTCTCACCCCATTGATAGATTGGGCTGATCTTGATGGCTATGCAGGTTTCTCCTTCCTTGCTCACTACTCCGTGTGCATCCTTTCTCATTGGAAGAGGACGACCTTCCCCGCATAGAGGAGGGCCAATCTTCAATCAAGGGTATATGAGTGGGGCTGTGCTCCCCTGTGAGAACTTCCAGGCAAGCTCTCAGGAATTTTAGGTTTTTTTAATTAAAATATTCAAACACCTGGTACCAGACCCTGAATGTGATAGGCTGTTAGTGAAATAGTCAAATCAATACCTTATAAGTGGGCATCATGAACAGGATCTCCATCTATTTTCTGCTGTTATGACAAGTATTATAATCAGGGCAATGTGTAAGGCAAATTTATTTTTTACAATTTTAGTGGTTTGGAATCCATTATCAAAGTATTGGCATGCCGTAAGGACCTTTTAGTTGTGTTATATCCTGGCAGAACACATCACGTAACAAGAAGGAGAGAATAGGACCAGGACTTTCTGCCTCTTCTTATAAAGCCATCCATACCATCTTAGGGCTCACTCTGTGGCCCCAGTTAGCCTGAATCCTCCATGTCCAAATGCTGTCAATGAATGAGTTTGAGGATTTACATTTCTAGCATATCAGCTTGGGGACGTATTCAACTCACAGGAGAAGGGATTCTGATTGACTTTAGTGTCTCCTTGGCCTTGCATTTTAATTCTACTAAATCATCCCTGATTTTCCCTTTAATTTACAAAATCAATCTAGTGTTATTTCTTCAAGCTGGTCTGATATCTGACAGTGGATTGCATGTGTAGTGGTTTCCACTGGCTGTCTGTCATAGAATTTTCTACAGAAAATCTCAGGTGAGAAAACATTTTGAAAGATGGATACAGTAGTCTTGCTGTGCTCTTGAGCAGCGAGTCTGCAGTATTGTAGCATCTGCTGCTTACTATGCACAGAAGTGCTGTGCTGACTCTCCATCTATCTACCATTAAGAGTCGTTAGTTTAGAACTGAGAAAATGGGTTCTTGGGTGAGAGCACTGGCCCCATCAGTGTGAGGACTTGAGTTTGTCTTCTGGCACCCATGTGAAGTTCTTCACTCCTATAATCCCAGTGCTGAGAGTTGAAGCAGGGTCAAAGACAAGAAGATCACTGGAGCCCTCTGGCCAACCCAGCTGTAAAAGATGCAGTGAGAGACTCCACCTCAAGGGAACAGGTAGAGAACGATAAAGGAGGATGCTCAGAGTCAGTTGCCCCAGCCCTCAGGGTCATTCTCATAGCAGATTTATTACTTTGGTATTATATTCCTCCCTTCCTTCCTCCCTCCTTCTTCCCTCCTTTCTCCCTCCCTCCGTCCCTCCGTCCCTCCTTCCCTCCCTCTTTCCCTCCCTCCCTCACTGTCTCCCTCACTCCCTCCTTCCTTTCTATTATTAAAATTTCATACATGTATATAACATATTTTGGCCAGTTTCATTCCTACTTTATTCCTCTCCAACTTGTGCCATGCCCCTTCTCTTCCCTTCTCTTACCCAGTAAGTCCCTGTCTTAGTTACTGTTTTGTTACTGTGAAGAGAGGCCATGACCAAGGTAACCCTATAAAAGAAAATATTTAACTGAGGACCACTTACAGTTTCACAGGGTTAGCCCATGATCCTCACGGTAGGAAGCATGGCAGCTTGCAAGCAGAAATGGGGTTGAGAACTTAGATGCTGATCCACAGGCAGTAGGGGCAGAGAGGTAAAAGAGAGAGAGAGAGAGACACAGGGCCTGGTGTGGCCTCAAAGCCTACCCTAAGTGATACACCTCCTCTGACAATGTTACACCTCCCTGTCCTTCTAATCCTTCTCAAACAGTTCCACTCCCTGTTACAAGCTTCCAAATAGTTGAGCCTATGGGGGCCATTCTCATTCAAACCACCACAGTCTCCCTCCTATTTTCATATCTTTTGTTCATTTGTGATTTTGGACCCAGCTACCTTAATTAGAGTTGCTCCCTTGGGTTGAACATGGGGAACCAGACAGTGGTTACAGCACGGAAGGAAATGGGAGCTTCCTTCCACATCCCAACCTTTAACTGCCTGCAACTCTTAGGGAGGAGTGGGGCCTCAAGAGTGTTCTTCCTCAGGTGGCTCGTATTTCCACTGCCGTTTTTGACAGAGACCCGATCCTTACCAGTTTGCCCTCCCTTATATTCCTTATTATGAAAGGCAGACTATCTTTAAAAAGTCAATCTAGGTCTTCAATTAGAATTTTGATATTCAAATATATTATTGCAGTTTAATTGGTGAAAAATTTCAACTATCATTTTCTACAGTGTAGAAAACTGTTAATTTGGGAGAACTACAAGTAATTTATTACCTCCTAGTCTTGGTTTCTTAGTTTGTCCTCCAAATACAAGCTGGAGTCAAAATAACATGTATATCTCTCAGAACAACTTAAAAGATTTTCTAATTCAAAGATACTTATAGAGACTGTAGTTAATTCAAGTTTTAGAATACTTCAATGCCCTACATCATGATTATAATTTTTAGAATTTTATTTATTCAAATGTTTTCAGGCAAGTGTTGAAAAATATAGATGTTTTTACATGTGACTTACTTTAAACCATGATTTTCTTCTGAAGTTTGTATTGCTGTTACCCACACAAGCCAGGCCAACTACACACAATATGGGCTTGAAACCAAGCGCTGTGCCCACCTAAGTTTATTGTGTATTATTGGTTGTTCCTTTTATTATTTAGACACCTCTTAATTACAGGAGTGTCAAACCCTTTGTGTGTGACAGTGATGCTTAAAAAGATGGTGGAGGTGCAGGGACCCCCCAGACGTGGTGGTTGGTGCTGTTGGTTGAGCACATTGTGGCTGGAAATGCACCGTTAAATTGGCACCATGGGCTTGCTGAGTAGCTTAAACAGATGAACTTTCAATGTAGTGGTTGTGTTGTCAATTTAGGATATAACAATACAATACAAGGATAGTATGGACTGAGGAAATAGAGACATACCACAGCCCGAACTTTCAAAATGTCATGAACCTAAGCAGTAATCAGCAACTAGAAGAATTTAAGAACTCTGTAATCCATTATTATTTAGAAAACTAGAGATTGTAAACTACATAGAGAAAATGAATTTTTCATAATTGAAACAGTTTTGTGGTAATGCTAGATTCAAGTAAAATTTAACTAAAACTCTATTTTCAAATGTAGCAAAAGAAAATCAATGTAGAGCTTTTTTTCTTCTTTTTATTGTTAAGAAATTTTCTATTCATTTTATATACTAACCACTGATCCCCCTCTCCTCCCTCCTCCCGCCCCCAAGCCTTTCCCCCCAACCCACTCCCCATTCCCACCTCCTCCAAGGTAAGGCCTCCCATGGGGAGTCAGAAGAGCCCTGGTACATTCAGTTGAGGCAGGTCCAAGCCCCTCCTCCAGCACCAAGGCTGTGTAAGGTGTCCCACTGTAGGCACTGGGCTCCCTAAAAGCCGGCTCATGTACCAGGGACAAATCCTGATCCCACTGCCAGGGGCCTCTTAAGCAGGTCAAACTAAACAACTGTCTCACCTGTGCAGAGGGCCTAGTCCAGTCTCATGGAGACTCCACAGCTACTGGCCCACAGTTCATGAGTTCCCTCTAGTTTGGTTTGGTTGTCTCTGTAAGTTTCCCCATCATGATCCTGATGCCCCTTTAATCTATGGGATGCTGCTAGCACAGTTTTCATAGCCCTGACTTACCACATTTTTGAGTCAGAATAACTGGGTTTCAAAATAAGGCCTCAGTGTCAACCAATTTCAGCAATGCAATATCCCCATGAATGCCAAAACACAGAACTACAGGATTTGAGCACAGACATAAACTGTGAGCCCAGTTTACCGGCAGGAGGAGGAGAGGAGCATCAGGGAAACCCCAGTGCTCCAGATGTTCTCTGGAACCATGCAGGTGCATTTCCCAGAGTGATAGCAGAGTGGCCTTGCCCAGCCCAGTAGCAGATAAGAGGGAGGAGTCTTTGCAGAGCTGTAAAGTGTGCTGAAACAATTGACAACACAGAGCTAGAAAAGCAACTTAAACTCAAGACAGGCCCGACATAGTGGATGAACTGCTAGACATGGAAATCAAACTTAAGCAGGGCAGGGTGAAGAGAGGCAAACAAGGGTGACCAGTTAAAGGGGGAGGACAGAGCCAGGAGAGTGCCACAGAGCATAGTGTACTGCTCAGAAAAAGCACAGTCATCACCGCGTATTCAAAGGCTGCTCTTCGGGTTCCCTTGTGCAGTGCCAGCTCTACTCTGACACCTGAAAATGTCTGTCATTTATTGACAAGACTTGGGTTTTCTTAATTGATGCGTAAGTAGAAAGATTTTGATGTGCACAAAATCTAATGCAAGTGGGTATAAATAATTTCCATATGGTTTTCCTACCCTGTGTGGATCCATATAACAACAAAGTTGAGCAGGAAGTAATTGAGGTAAAGAAAACAAAGACAAGTATGATAATATCTGTGATTTTAAGAACATTTGGCTAAATTATTTGCGGAAGGTTCTATAAGGTAGAGTTATGATGAAATGTGCTAAAACTTCTAAAATTTGAGTTATGTATATGCACTGTCAGTGACAAAGTCAGAAAGATTTAGATGTTTTCATGGAGGTTAGAAATGTTACTTTATTTCATCTTGCACATCAGGGTAAACGGAGGTGCAGGCTGTAGTCGCTTACACTTCCTGTGTGGTACTGGAGGAGGAGGACCCAGCACAGGGGAAGTTGCAGGGGTTCTGGTTCGTCCAATTTCACAGGTTCCCCTTTGTGTCTGATAACACAGTGGCTCAGAACACTCCCCTCGGTGTCTGTGAAATACCAAACATGTCCGCAATTTCAAAAGATACTGACGCTCTTTTCCATGTTGGTAAATTCCATAGCCCACTGAGATCCTAGGCAGTATTTATGTTTGTTCTCGAATGATTGCTCTGTCTCCTATTTAAGACGTTTATGCAGGGTGAGAGGCCGCGTCCGCGCAGTCCCCCAGAGCCCTCCACACTCTTGCTCTTGGTTCTGTCCCATGGTGTTCCTTGTGCCCTCTGAGGTCACCTTATAACTTACCTATCAAGCGGATTTTCTTTAGTCTGATTTCAGAGTTAACCTTTAAAAGATCACCAAGAGAGTTCTTAATCGCAATATCTAGAGTTTTCTTAACATTTAAGGCATTGAATATAATTTTTAATAAACTACATTTTCACCATATTCTAACCTGGGATAAAGAACTTAAATTGTTTTTCTGTTTTTAAAAGTTTTTTTTTTAACCTCATCTTTTAAAATACTTTCTCCTCCACCTAATTATATTTCCTTATTATATTATATATTGTATTTCCTTAGTTTATGTATAAACTCTTTATAATTTAATTGCTTAGAAACATGTTGGATATGAATGTTATATATTTAAGTTTGCATGTGTAAGCCAGAAATCTAATTGCTTAATTGACTTAAGGTTTTAATTAATTAGTCCATTAATTTTAAAATATCAAATCAGTGCTGGGAATGCAGCCACAGCTAGTGGTAATGCATTCACCTGTAGTGCTCACAGGTACTCACAGACTTTGACTCACAGCATGTGTGCACACAGACATATATGCACATTCGTGGGCACATGCATATATGCACACTCACACACACACATATATATGTATATATATACACACATATATATGTATATATATACACACACACACACACGCACATTTGTCAGCACATACATATATGCACACACTTGCACAGGCATGTACAAACACATATGCACGCACACACATATACACAACCACATGCCCCCTCACACATGGACACACACACACAAAAATCAACAAACAGACAAACTCACTTGCTATTTCTTGCCCAGTGAGGCCACACGGAAATCTGGGACAGGTTTAGGGTGCATCTATGTATTTCTTAACTCAGAATCCCCGTCCTTCTCTGTCATTCATCTGTTGTCTGAATTGTTATGTATTTTCCTCAGTCTCATAGCTGTAAAATATAAAACTCATCACTATTAATCCATTTTGATATGTCCTTTTAAAGAGAGTATTGAAAGAGCACTAAGAAGAAACAAGCTAGCCAGAACCATATCTTAACAATAATTTAGCTTCTGCTATGTACAGATGTTCATTGTTGACGATTTCATTTATGTACGATATAAAAGGTCAATATTTGTTACATCAAATCTAATCTGTACCTAATGTTATAGACATAATTTATTATATTTTTATTTCTATGTCTTAGTTTTCCTCTGGCGCTCTGGTGCAGATGTTTCCTTCATTAGCATTCAGTACAGGGAAACTGAGACACATAGCTGTACAGTTCCCTAAAATATGATATGCGGTTACTGTGAGAGGTCTTAGTCCTAATCCATTACGCTCAGCCACTGTGCTGTTCCCTCATGGTATATAATAGTTCCTAAAGAAAGATGTTTTAGTGCAGGGCCTATGACGTTCCCTGGAGTGGAGGCAAATTTGCATACTTTGCTAGGTTCACATTGCGAGGTTTATTTCTTATTTATGTGGAATTTTAAAGTGAAGTAGCATATTTCTTTTAATGTGCAGAATAAAATGTATGAGTGTATGTATTCCACTTTTGTGCACAAAGATCTATGGGGGAAGCAGATTTCCCTGGTGTCTTATAATGATTACAGTTGAGTTTCTTTCAAACAAGTAATTTTCAACTGTGTTAACTGAAAACATGATCATTCCTAGATAAACTCGACTGCAAGTTTCCGTGAGGCACATTTAATACATTACAGTATTTCACATGGAACTCAGCTCACATTTCTGATTTAATGTTATAATAGGTCTTAACTGCTTAATATCATAATCTATATAATGATCATCATTAATAATCTAATATTTTGGTATTCTAGGTAAAGTTTTCATGTACATATTTTATTTATAGTATGGTAATTCTAACTGTTTTGCTGAGTTAGAAATATCGTATTTATAAATGCTGTGAAATATCACCCCAGGTTTTGAAGAATTTAGGTTTCATAAATTTCAGACTTTCTTATATTTTGATTTTTCAGATTGCGTTTTCACAGCATAACACGATCATGGATCTTGTGCAGTTCTTTGTCACCTTCTTCAGGTAACTGGATTTAGCTGACTTTTAACTCATTAATCCTGTGTGTGTGTGCATGTGTGTGTGTGTGTGTGTGTGTGTGTGTGTGTGCATGTGTGTGTTTGTATATATATCCTATCTGTCACATCATTTGTCAGTTATGTATCTTATTCCATTTCTTGAATACATATTATGTATGTCCTATAGAGCAGATGGATTATACTTGCAGTTTAGTTGTGTAAAATCTTTTATACTGCTTTGTGGCCAGTGGATTCAGTAGAAAGACAATCAGTTTGCAGTTTCCTTTCACATAAATAACTAAAACTACTCTAATTAATGAAATCAATAACACACATACCTCATGGATTAGTTAAATCTTCTAGAATTGAATCAATTCAATTCTTTATTGACCAATTATCATGTATGCTTTCTGATGTGCTAAATGTGTTGTGGTGAATAAGAAAACATGTGGTGGCGGCGCACGCCTTCAATCCCAACACTCGGGAGTCAGAGCCAGGCAGATCTCTGTGAGTTCGAGGCCAGCCTTCAAGGAGTTTCTAACCTAGAAGTACTATAAATGCCTTTGAACACAGTCTGGTCCCCAGATCATTAGTTATGTTACATACTAACCTGAGTTCTTAAGATCAAAGGAATTCCAAACTTAAACAACTTTAGTAAATGCTGTGTATTATGCACATGGACATCTGTGGGTTGATTTTTTTGACTGACATTACTTTTTCAGTAGCTGATTGACATGCCTTTCTTAGAGAGAGCAAGGTGTTCTTAGTTTCCAGAAGCATGTAGACCTGCAGGGAATCTCGTTTTCATTCTCATGGTGGTAAATGGTGAGACACTGGGCTTGGGGAAGATACTGTAATGTCCTTGCATCTAAGCAATGTGCTTGCTGTGGAGCCAAGAGCCATATGGAAATTCATGGGAGTGGCAGTGATCCAGGAAAACGTCTGTGGAGGAATTGAATCTGCAAACCCTATTTTTCCAGTTCTTGAGCTAGCTCATGCCTGAGTACATTTAATAACTAGAAGCATCTCTGGAGATGGTACTCTCTATCATCCACTAACTGATTGTTCTTTGTAATTGAGCTGCAATCTGTCTTCTACAATCTCTTTTGATTCATCTATAGGGCCATACGTAGCATGTCTGATCTCTCATCTCCACCTGCCAGTCAGGGTTTTTATTCTTTTCTTCACTTTTCACCCTCTCTGTTCCTTTACTTGCAAAGTCTTTGTCGGTCGCTTTGCTTTGGAAACCAGCCTGTTTGTCGATCTGCACAGCAGTACTTAGGTTTTTAACACTGAGTACCATCCGCATATTACCACTACAGGTGCAAAAATCCATTCATACTTTAAACACTTTTCTGAAAGGTAAAACTTGGAGAAGCATCTTAAAATATTTATGTTTTATGATTTCGTTCCTTAGAATAAAATGAATTTTAAGGATGGAAATAGTGTACTTTTGGAAAACACTAGAAGTTACAATTGAATGAACATTATTTAATGCATTAAAATTAAAACACTTGCCGGGCGGTGGTGGTGCACGCCTTTAATCCCAGCACTCGGGAGGCAGAGCCAGGCGGATCTCTGTGAGTTCGAGGCCAGCCTGGGCTACCAAGTGAGTCCCAGGAAAGGCGCAAAGCTACACAGAGAAACCCTGTCTTGAAAAACCAAAAAAAAAAAAAAAATTAAAACACTTGATGCAAAATAGTATGGATCAAGATATACTAGAAAGTTTAGTTATGTGTGAAAATTCACAGGTGAATGAATGTACATGTAATTTCTTTGAATATTGAAGTTTTGGAGCATCTGAATTTGTGTACATATATTTAAATTCAATAGCTCTTTCATTAAGCAAAAGAAAGCTAGTTTAATGCATACCATATATTAGAGATGATTCCTTTTATTAGGTTGCCATTATAGACAAAGTGAATTAAAATATTCTAATCTTTGTGTGATCAAATATGTTTGATGGGCTCTTTGTCATTTAAATTTCTTCTAGTAGTGAAATGTAAATTAGATAATTTAAAATATTCTCATTGTTAGGAAAATGCATAGGCAGAATATTTTGAAGTTCATTAACTTTTTTTTTTAGAAGGCTGCCACTAAATTTGAGACAAGTTAATGCTTATGGACACCCTTGTCAGGCCAGCCTGCCTCTTAATGTTCTGGACCAGGACCTGGGTCAGCCTGTGAGTGGATGAGCCAGCTTCAGATTAGTCAGCATTCTAGGCCACTTCTCAAACACTGGATCATGAGTTTTTACCTCCTTATTCTGGAGACTTCTCGTGGCAAACACAATTGCCAGGGAAATCATTTATAGATATGGCCTGACTCTGATCTTAGCTCTTTGTGCTGTCTTAAGTAGGTCACCCAGCTCCTCTGAATCTCAGTTTTTTCATATTTATAGGATCTATGAATTTTTCTTATTGCTGGTGGCGAATGTGATAAAATATTTTAGTAAATGGTCATAGAAATAAAAGATTTTTTTAATAATATTTTTCTCTGTTATGTGAAATGGAATAGCAAATGCTTCTCAACCTGAAAAGTCTGTGTTATTTAAGGAAACACATTAAATGGAAATATGGCCGGCACATTTTTAATGATGCCACTAATTCCCATTGTCCATTGGGTATAGCTAATATCTGAACAAGGTTGTAGAAGTCTTGGAAGTTGTCACTGTTTTATCCTACTTGATTTATAGGCTCGTTCTAATCTCACACTTAAAGACTAGGGAAGTTACTACTAGGTGGGTTCATAGACACATTTGGCCTACTGTGAGCCACAGTTTGGCTAGAATTTTACCTCCTCCCACCCTCTCAACACTGAATTCCAATAAGAAACCATGATGATATTTTAGGTCATTAGGTATCTGTCACTCTCACCTTGTACCTGATAGTACTCAAATGTATTTCTTTCTCCTGTGTGGTGGATAGTTTTATGTCAACTTGACCTAAGCTAGAGAGTTATCTGAAAGGAGGAAACCTTAGTTGAGAAAATGCATTCATAAGATCCAGCTGCAGGACACTTTCTCAATTAGTGGTTGATGTGGGAGGACCCAGCCCATTGTATATGGTGTCATTCCTGGGTGGTGGTCCTGGGTTCTATAAGAAAGCAGGCTGAGAAAGCTTGGAAGTAGCTCCTCTCCTTGGCCTCTGCCTCAACTCCTGCCCCCAGGTTCCTGCCCTCACTGCCTTTGATGATGAACTATTATATGAAACTTTGAATGAAATAAACCCTTTCCTCCCCAAGTTGGCTTTGTTCATGGTGTTTCATCTCAGCAATAGTAACTCTAACTAGAATATCTTGTATACCCTATATATACATGTATGTATATACTTGTGTGTGATGATTAATTTTGATTATCAAGTTGATACAACATGAAATGCCCTAAAAGGGTATGGGTGAAATTATTAAGGCCACTCCACGTAGTTAAAAGGGAGATTTATTTAGTGGTGTAACTTACAAATGAAGGGATAGGTAGGAACTCTCCTCAGTCTACCTCTAGCTTCCAGGGTCCCGGAAACAAGAGAGCGCAGTGCATCCGGATCTCGGGTCTTCAGGACCCTCTCTTGGCCCCGCCTTGTAGGCGTGATAGTTACTGAAGCCTCAGTGGGGGTTGGAACTTCCAGACCAAAGCTGGAATGGCTACCCACTACATCTCCCACTTTTTGTCTAAATAAGAAGGTTCTAACTTAATACAAGACTATATACAAAGGAATGGTTATCAAATATTGTCCAGGAGTAATGAGGGATAATGACCTAGATAAGATGGTACTACAATCAATGCGAACAATATCAAGCAAGAAACACGTACTAAAATCCAGAGAAGTCTAGAGCGTAGGTAAATGGCATGTTACAAAGATCATTCCAAAAGGTGTCCTATCC
>CABHPP010108469.1:0-48348 GCA_902168425.1 Peromyscus attwateri
AAAGTAAAAAAGGCTAAACTCATCACCTGGAAAAGTGGGAAAATATCATTAACAAGAATGTTATTAACATATAACATAAAAAGTTGTATCTCATCATAATCAGAAACCTCAACTATAAATTGATTAAAATTGAATAGCATTACATACTGATTATTTTTGCAACTCTTTCACCCTCACAAATAATATGAATGAAGGTTTCCCATTATTGTATCTTATATAATAAAGGGAATCTTATAACTCTTGTGGACATATAGTATATAAAAATTTTCCAGGGGGAAGTGAATGGAATTTCTTTTTTTATAAATATTTTTATTTTATAATTAATTTAATTTTATGTATCAGCCATGAATTCCCCTGTCCTTCCTCCTCCCACCCCCCGGCTTCCCCCCCCCCCAATCCACCTCCCATTCCTACCTCCTCCAAGGCAAGGTCTCCCCAGGGGAGTCAGCCCAGCCTGGTAGATTCAGTTGAGGCAGGTCCAGTCCCTCCTCCCTGAACCAAGGCTAAGCAAATTGTCTCAGTGGGACCGGGATCTGTCTTTGGTGAATGGAATTTCTAATGAAGTTGAAATGCACCCATTAGTGACATGACTAGTCTCTTGCTTACCAGAGATAGTAGGAACTCAAACAATGATAATTTCTCTTTCACATAAATGTCCAGCCATAGGTCTCTATATGTCACATTTTAATAAATTTTTAACTTCAGGTAGGTACCTTTGTTACAAGATAGACAAAATAGACCAAGCTGCTCTTATAAGATTTAGGAGAAAACTAATTTTTGATAATTTAAAGAAAAACATAATATTTAAAAGCATTTAACTGATCTTGACATTGACTCTGACCTTCATCTTGGAGTTTAACCTCATTACAAGGAAATCATTAACTTTATCATATAAAATAAATTAGCAATAAAAGTATCTTGACGTAGCATGAATCTTAGAGAGTCTTATTAATAAAAACAAATCCGGGCCAGGTATTGGGGTGAACACTGGAAGATTAGAGAGACAGAACAAGCCACAGCTAACCTCTCCTGGCCAACTTCTCAGCTGGTCTTGTTTCCTCAGACTGGAAACTTCTGTGTCCTCATCCCAATGGCTCTCAACTGAACTATGCTGCTCAAAACCTAAAAGCTTAACCAGCCAAATGCTTCTAGTTCCTGGGCCTCACACTTTATATACCTTTCTGCTTTCTACCACCACTCCCTGGGATTAAAGGCGTGTGTCACCATGCCTGGCCTTTTCCAATGTGGCCTTGAACTCACAGAGATCCAGAGGGATTTCTACCTCTGGAGTGCTAGGATTAACGGTGTGAATGCCACCATTTTCTAGCCTTTGTATCTAGTGGCTGTTCTGTCTCTGACCCCAGATAAGTTTATTAGGGTGCACAATATTTTGGGGAACACAATACTACCACATCTTGATTAAACTTACTATTGCTGTGATGAAACACTATGACCAAAAGAAACTTGGGGAGGTAGTAGTTTATTTGGTTTGCATTCCCACATCATAGTTGATCACTGAAGGACATGAGGACAGCAATTCAAGCAGGGCTGGAAGCTGGAGGCAGGAGATGATGTAGAGGCCATGAAGAGGTGCTGCTTACTGGGTTGCTGTTCATGGCTTGCTCAACCTGCTTCCATATTAAACCCAGGACCACCAGTCCAGGAATGGCAGCAGCCACAATAGGCTTGGGCCTCTTCATAAATCACTAATTAAGAAAATGCCCTTCATGCTTGCCTACTGCCCAGTCGTACAGAGGCATTTTCATAGTTGAAGTTTCCATCTCTTGAATGACTTCAGCTTGTGTTAATTTGACATAATACTAGCCAGAACAAAAGGCTAATATGATAAAATATGAATATTTATGAATTAAAATTGTAGGGAATGAATTTTTGCCCTCCAATATCAGATGTGAATGTTCTTTATCTCCAATATATTAATTCCATCTCTAATTTCCCATTTCATTTACATTTTCCTTTAATGTATATTAGCTTAATATTTTCTAATTTAAATTTTCCTAATATAATATTACAATTGAATTACTAAAAATGATGAAACATAAAACTGAATTATATTAAATAAATTAATTAATCTCATATCATAATATAACTATATAATTAATTTTCCAGGATTATTTCATTTTAAACCCCAATCTTAGGTGTCATTAAAATTTGAATATTATTGTGACTTCTGTAACTAGCTATGAAACATATTACATGATACAAAGGAAGTATTTATATGTGTCTCACTGAATTATTTCTATCTACAAATATATCTTTATTGCAAATTTCTAATTCTCTTTATGCTGTCAAATCAATGTAAAATATAAATTAACATAAACATCATAATAATATTATTTTATATTTAACATTTAAAAAGTTAATTTACCACTTGTTCAGGCCTTAGATCATTTTAAATTGAGTTTATATTTATAAGTATATTAAGATAATGTTGAGTAAATACACATTTAAAGATTTCTGTTTGTGTAGTAAACTATGTACAGAGAAAAGGTGTTTTTCTGCAAAGTCTGAAAGTTCATGTGCTCTGAAAATCAAGCTCTTGGAAATAAAATAAAAGAATAAAAGTATTTTATCCCACTTGATAACTCCTAAAATATTAGATCACAGATTAAATATGTAAATAAAAAAATTAAAATTTTCAAAAATATTTTTGTGTTAATGATGCCTCCATAATTCACCTCTATTTTTAGTAGCTGGATATTATAGATTGATTCCTGGAGAGGTAAATGGCAATTAAGAATGTACTCTGATCATCCAGAAGACATGAATTCTTTTCCCAACATCCACATCAGGCTGCTCACAACTCCCTTTATCTCTAGCTCCAGGGAGTCCCGTGCCTTTTTCTGGCCTCCACTCTCACATTGACATGCCCCTACGGAGATAAACAGTCTTAAATGTACATTGAGATAGGCTAAGTATTGAGATTCAGATATTTTCAGCCTTATCTGTTGGTCTTTGGCTTATATACCTGAATATTAATTAACACTTCCTATTGGATGGAAAAACTTAAGCTCAGAATAAAAGTACCTGGCTTCTACAGGTGACAGTAGCCTGAATGAAGTCTAACCATTAAAAATAAAAGCTTAATACTTCTACATTAATATTGAAGTGTCAGTGTGAGCCTTCAAATATGCTGATTATTTACAGTGTACAGCCTCGGTGTATGTAGTTGGAAGTTTTCCTGTGCCCTGACCAGCTA
The DNA here is from genome assembly GCA_902168425.1 of Peromyscus attwateri. Taxonomy (NCBI): domain Eukaryota; kingdom Metazoa; phylum Chordata; class Mammalia; order Rodentia; family Cricetidae; genus Peromyscus; species Peromyscus attwateri. The sequence goes on from CABHPP010108469.1 coordinate 3,218, forward strand.
TTGGTCGGGACAAATCTCTCCCACTAGCATCCCCCAAGTAAAGGCACAGAGGCTTATATTAATTATAACTACTTGACCATTAGCTCAGGCTTATTACTGACTAGCTCTTAAACTTAAATTAACCTATAATTCTTATTTATGATTAGCCACATGGCTTGGTACCTTTTCTCAGTTCTGCCTTGTCATCTTGCTTCCTCTGTTTCTGGCTGATGGTTCCTGACTCAGCCTTCCACTTCCCAGAATTCTCCTTGTCTGCTTATCCTGCCTATACTTCCTGCCTGGCTACTGGCCAATCAGCATTTTACTTATCAATCAATCAGAGCAGCACATAAGGAGTGTGCTGAGTCATTGTTAGAAAAACAGACTTTAGACAAGCTAACAAGACTACACATTGATTAAATCTCAAGGAACATTGTTAAAGAGGGGCCAGATAGATCATAAAAGCTGGAGGATCAGGGAGTTTGCTGAGACTCTGTCTCATAGTAATGTCAGAAACTGAACACATGAAGTCTTACCAATATGACTGCCTAGACATGAGCTGAACAAGGACAACAATAAACATGTCAAAGTGGATAGTAAAAAGGTCACAAGTCCTCAATCATATATAAAGAACTACAGTCCAATAAGTAATCCTAAGAGCATGAGAAATTGTCATCCCAAAGGAAGAACATATGAATTGGTTATGCAATATCAAATGCTCAGCCCAGAAAACATACATACAAGTAACATTGCTCTCACTGAGCAAAAATTTAGGAATATATATATATATATATATATATATATATATATATAATATGTAACAACAATTAAAAACATATTATGAATTTGAAAGAGTACTAAGAAGAGTATAAGGAAGGGTTGGAGGTAGGAATGGAAGGAAAAATGATGTAATTATAAATCTCAAAAATAAAATAAAAATAAAAATGTCTTCATACACAGAACTGGAAAATTAGATATAACTTAAAGGAAAATAAAAATAATTAAACTAAAATCCTGAGGAATCCAAGGAGAATATTGTTAGATTATGATTACATGTGAAGATAAACCACAAAATATTTACTATTGAGCAAGCTTTGTAGGTTAAGCATATAACACTTTAGATAAGAGATAATTGAACATATAAAAATGTATATTTAAGTAAAAATATTAAAAATAAACTCATAATTGAGAGAAGACATTAAGAATAGATAGGAACATTGGAAAAGTTAGAATTTAAACTGATTATATTGAAAAGAAATCAAAATGTATAAGCATATATGAAAAAAGGTCATGATATTCTAGTATAAAAAAGTGAATTCTATAATATATTCATAATATTAATTTTTAAAAAACATTGCATTTCTGCTGTAAAGTCACCTTTTTAGAAGACTGTTAGAACTTTAAATTCATATTTGAAAGTAAGCAAACAAAACCCCAGATATGATAGAATTATATCATATATATATATATATATATCAAATTATATGATAGAATTAACATTGATGTTCATTGTGAAATTTCATTGTGTCACAAAGCATAGTGTTGATTTATGACTAGTTTGACAAGTAGAAAATAGAAAAAATACATAGATATAAACCCATGTACACATTAATTTAAGACAATTTGATTCATCTTCTAAAACTTTCAGAAATTTGGAATATTTAATAATGTTAAACAACTGACTGGATATGCAAAAGTGATTTGAATTTCTTTTCATCTGCAAATTAGTATCTTTAAAAGGAAACAGTAATCTAAGAAGAATTTATTTATATTTTGGAGTTCAACTGAGTTTAAGAATTGAACTCATAATACTTGTGTGATCTGAATATGAAAAGATGTCTTAAGCTAGCTTTAAGAGATAGCAGGAGTAATTAGACTTTAACAAGGCAATGATCTCTTTCTTCCCTAAATTCCTGTCTCCTTATAATCCTATGAGCTGCATGAGCTTCTCTTAAATTGGGCTGACTTTTGCATTCCAATGCAAAAAACAGATCCTTCAGTTTTTCCCTCTCTCTCTTATTGCCTCCTGATGCTTGTCAGAGCAATAGTATGCCTTTCTGGGCTTCTACCTCTTTCTCTAGTACTTCTCTTCCTGCCATTTCTTTGCTTTTCCTCCATTTGGCTGACCCCCATACTGGCTTAATGCAGATGTCATGGATTTTTCACTCCACCAAGGAGCTGCTAACATTTACACCTTGCCTGCCCTCAGGTTTTCCTTATAAGCTGTAATGAAGTTATGTGCAAGATAAAAATAAATCATAGTAATCATCAACATTAATATATGTATATATTATATAAATATATGTAATCATGTATAGTAATATACAAAATTAGATTTAAAAATGTACTTAAATATTTCTCAATATATGACTATATGTAAATATAGTTATATGTTGTATAATTATATAGCATATACAAATATATTTCCTATATAATATACGTATATTAGGCATAGTTGTTTAAGGTATTTAAGCTTTATATATTAGCTCCTATTCTGATATATAATTGCATGTATTTCTCCTGTTCTAGAAATTTTATTTTCATTCGTTTGGCAGGTAGATGGTTTTCTAATCATTAATAGTACATTTATTCTCTTCCTTCTCTTTTCATTGTTTTGGGAGTCATATCTAAACAACTTTCCCTAGCCCTATGCCCTGAAGTCTTCCAAGTTTTTATACAGTTTTATGTTTTACTTTTAAACCTTTCACTCATTTTAACTTGATTTGTATATTGTTAAAGTCAGAAATCTATTGCTATTTTTCTGCATGCGGATATCAAATGTCTCAGTTGCAATTATGAAGTTGTTTTTCCTCACTTGAGTGTGTCCTCAGGTCTGAAGTTTTGTGAACCCACACAAATCAACAAATTTTGTACATTATCAAAGTCAAGGACAACTGTCATTTCCATATACTTATAAATATCACTTTTAGAAATAAAAAAACAATAAATGCCATTCTTCATATATATATATATATATATATATGTATGTATATATATGTATATATATAAAACACTGACAAGGATATAGGTACACAATTACTCCCATGCCCTAAATTTTTCAGACTTGAAGGGATAGCTATGAAAATTTATTACTTTACCACTCTATGTTAATTTCAAAACATAATTTTATAAATAATAAAAACTTATTAGAGTTGTATATCATCGTTGATCAGTTCAGGAGGGATGGACATTTTTTCTTCACTGCACCTTCCAACCCTTTCAACACTGTGCACAGCTGAATTTTTTCAGATCAGCCTACATCTCCTGCTTTGTGACTTTCTTAGGAAACATTCAGCAGGTTTATACAGCATTAAATCAAAGTACTTCATGTTCTTTGAAACACTTTCAAATGCCACTGTTTTTTTGTTTGTTTGTTGTTGTTAACATATAAATGTTTGCCTGTTTTTAATTGTATTGATCTTGTTACTGTGCAGAATATACCTAGTTGTCAAAGATTTTTCACTTTCTTTTGTTTTTCCTTTTAGAGTGCCATGACTTTATCGATTCCTCTGGAAGCATTGCCATCTGTAGTTAAGGGTTTTAGCATTTCCTTTTGGATGACTATGTCTAGTGTATCTTTCACCCTTTCCTTTTGCTTGTTTACTGTATCAGATGAAATACTAGTAGTGCTTTCTATAAGCGTAGTATGAAACAGCTGTGTTACATGCTATACGCCATGATCTTAAATGGAAGGCATTTATTTTTCACTATTGAGCACAACGACATCCACAAGTTTTTTATAAGAGTTTTGTAGGCTGAGGTAGTCTTTGTTGGCTCCTAAGTAACTGAAAGATATAATCACTTTCCATAAAGAACTTAAACTGGTTCTAGATTTATATCAGTTGAAGAGACTATAGACTATTTTTCCTTTACATTTTTTTCTTTTATACTGGATCTCAATGATTGATTCTCAAATATTGTGTAAGACTTGCATACCAGGAATCAATTCCTGGTAAGTGTTTTTATATATATTATATATAAATATATAATATATAAATATAAAAGTGATTATATAAAAATATATATTTAATATATATTAAATATATAATATATATGTTAGTTTTCTATTTAATAAAACTTCTATTTTCAAGATTTTCCTTATTTAAAATGCTTTTGGAGTGACGGGTGTGCCTTGTATTGAATATCATTTGTTCAATAAATTCTGTCTTTTGTGTTCAGATGTTAACTATTATTATATTCTATTTTGAAAATAAACTAAAAAGCACAAATGCATTTGCCAGTTTTCTGGCATTCCATTTCTGCTTCTCTATTTTTGTCTGTTTATTCCTTGCTCCACTCCTCTCTTCTTTCATCTTTGAGATTAGTCATTTATTTCTCTCAAAGTTATTTTTGATAACTTCAGTGAATATTTGAGATCAACTCACAAGTAAGTTAAAAGTAAAATCCACAAAACTATGGAATTTTATCTCAAATATGAATTAATGGATACATTTTCCTACGCATTTTACTTTTTTACTTAATAATAATTGCATGCATGACAAGATTGCTGAATGTTATCAGGCTCTTTCAGAGAAAGTGAAAAAAATGTGGAAAATATTTGAGAAGCGAAAAATAGTTATAAGGATATCCATAAGCCAAATAGAAAATATTTCTTCCTTTTCTCCTCATATGGGCTTTAGTCAGCCTGCTGTACCTGAGAGCCATCAGGAAGTACTGAGATTTCAATCTTGCTATTATAGCACCTCCATGAGGCCAAAGAACTTTTGGCATCAGTTCTTCAGGGAAGACTAAATATGTGCCAGCGTGAACTTTACAAAAGGTACTTTTCTACTTTTGATGTATATTGAACTACTTGAACCATTTTTTTTAAAGTTCACCTGCAGATAAATCAAAATAACTTAATATGATTTTTGCAAATATTGTACTTGAGTACAAGAATGAGATGGCTTTATACAAAAAGAGACAGCAAAAATACAAGAATAAGATGGCTGAGTACAATGAGATGGCTGGAAGGATAATATTTCAGGGAAAATTTATAACCTTTAGAATAATAATGGCATAAATGTGTATGCTGATATTTTATTTCTTAAATATAAGAAAAACAAACAACAAAACAGACTTATTTCACCCTCTTGTTGATGAGCATCCTTAGGCATTCACATGTAGGAGCTTACAGAAAAGCTTACAGGTTTTCATCAGTTTTCTGACTACCTTCATTTCTAAAAAAACGAAGAGAACTTTGGATCTGGGTTGTATTATAATTTGTTTATTCTTTATGCCATACGTAACCATATTTATTATAACTCTTTGGTCTACCTATTTTGTTTTCAAATCATTGTGCTGATTTTAGTTCGATAAAACAAAGTCCAACCCAACTTATGCATTAATTCTATAGTATCCCTGGACAAAACATCATTTCAGTACCCACAAGTCTACTATTATTTCCTTCTCCATAGTCTTGGCAAAAGTTGTGATAAGAATATTGAACATAAAATATATAATTTAAATCATCTGTATTTTAAATCACGTTGGTTTTGTATGCATGTTAATATTTATGGGACACTGTAGATTATGATAAATTTAATCTTTAATAAAATGTGGATATAATAATGATGCATGACTTTTTGAGGGAGATATAAGTAAACATCAATTCAGCCCAGATAAGGCAAAACAACAAATCAAAGAAATAGTTTCACACAAGTCTAGATAAGTAAAACAGGGAGTTTATTCAGGGTATCTACAGTATCTTATTTGAGGAGTTAGTGACAGGTGTATAAATAACACAAAGGAAATTTTATCACCAAAACCCCATAGTAGTATGGATGATGACTCACAGAACCTGCTTCCTTGGAACTTCCTTCAGCACCTGCAGGCAATTCAACCATTCAGAATTTCTGCTCTTCTCAGCAATGGTTATTGCTTTTACAACTTTAGAGAAGGGAGCTATGAATTTTCATTTTTATTATCCTGTATTGTGGTATTTTTTATGAGAATGACCCTCATGAGCTCACATATTTGTGAACTTGGTCCCCAGTTGGTGGAACTCTTTGGAAGGAATTAGAGAGGTAGCCTTGTTAGAGGAGACATGTCACTTTGGGTCACCTTTGAGTTTTCAAATGCCCACACCATTCCCAGTTAAATCTCTCCTCTTACTTGTAGATCACTTGTGGCTCCAGCAGCAGGCATACAAGATTCAATGCTTTTTACTATGATGATCAAAGACTCTAACCTTCTGAAACTGGAAGCAATCCCCCAATAAACTGTTTCTTCTATAAGATGCCTTGACCATGTTGTATCGTCACAGAAATAAAAATGTAACTAAGATGGAAGTGGGTACCTAAAATTGAGTTATTGTTATGACAGGCTTTACCATGCTATTTATTGGAGGAATGTGGAAGACTTTTGGACTTTGGACTAGAAAGTTGGTTAAACACTGTAAGCCATCCTTAATGGGGCCATTTAAATATGAGCTTAGACGATAATAGTGCTGAGAGCAATATGGAATATAGAGGCACTGGTCAAATGGTCTCAGAAGGGAGCAATATTAGAAACTGGGCTAGAGATCATTATTGTGATATTTTAGCAAAGACAGTGGCTGTTTTTGTCTTTGCTCTCAGGATAAATTCAAGAACTTTGTACTAATTTAATTGCCCGAGACTATTTCATAACAGACTAATATTGACTGTGTAATGTGGTTATTAGTGATGACTTTTATGCAGATCTATAATAAAAAGGATTAGGCAAAGTGAAAACATAAAATGATTCAATGAAAATAATCAATAAAAGAATCAATTGTTTTTAATTAATACAATTATTTCTCTTTATGTTTATATGTGAGTTCATGTTTGTCCAGGTATACCTGTGTATGGTGGTGCTTATATAAAGCATATATGTATATATGCATATGAAGGGCAGTGGACAAACTTGGGTCTAGTTCCTTAGGGGCCATCTGCTTTAATTTATTAGACAAGATTTTCAATAGATCTGGAACTCACCAGTTAGGTTTGGCCATAGACTCAAGGATCTGTCTGCTTCTATCTTCTCTGAACTGGGCTGAAAAATGCACACCAACATTTCTGTCTTTTCATTTTAGATTGTAATATTACTACATTCCTTCCGTCCCTTTCCTCCCTCTAAACCCCAAACAATTGCTTATAGCCTTCTGCACTCTCTTTCAAATTCAAGACCTCTTTTCATTAATTGATGTTGCATGCATATCTATCATCTATATCTATTTATCTATCTATCTATGCAATAACAATTAATGTATAGTAATATATATATATATATGCACAGATATATTCCTATTTATAGCCTATTTACATCCATACAGTGTTTCCTCAATGTATGTTTTCAGAGCTGCTGATTTGGCACTGGACAACCAATTGGTCAGTTCTTTCCTGAGGAAAAAAAATCACCTCATTACCCACTTTTTCAGTTGCTTATATATTTTTTTTTCTGTAGGGTTGAGCCCTCATGGGCTTTGCCGCTTCAGTTGGACCTGATCATAGATATCATCCTTCTTTAGCTCACATTTCTGCATTCATGTTTGTGAGATTTTATTGGTGTAGCTTCTGACATTACTAAGAGACACAATCTCATGGAAAAACTTCCAAAATACTCTGGCTCTTCTAATCTTTCCTCCCCATCCTACTACATGGTTCCTGAACTTTAGATTCAAGAGTGTATTGTAGATCTATCCATTGGGAGTGAGCTCCGCAAGTCTTCATTTTGATTGGTGCTAGTTTTCTGTAATGGACTATGTTGAACAGAGAAGACCTTTCTTTTACAAGGTCAATGACTACAGTTATCTGTATGTATAAGGACAAATATTTATATCATTGTTAAAGTTTATACTGGTTTAATAAATTAGTGTTTTCAGAGTCCTCTCTAACAACCATGACTTCACTAGCACTGAGTAGCTAACTAGGAGTCTTCCTTTTGTTGACCAGGTCATAAGTCTAATTAGCGGTATATGTTACCACCAAGATATGTATGCCAAGATTGTTCCCTTAGGGTTATTGAGTCATCCTTAGGTTTACTGATGATGCTCACAGAGGTCATAGCTTGGTTGCCTCCCTCCATTGGAAGTTCAGATCTTGAGATGGTGCTTTGTGCTATCATGAAAGCTAATCTTCAGGGATGGGACATTCAGGTCATTTCCAGAACAAGGGATTCTAGGCCCTGTTTCTGAAGTCCATGATGTCTTTCTTCATCAGCAAGGACTTAACTGACACTTCTTTGGGCAAACAAGAGTAACAGGAATACGTTGTACATTTTCAGAGTCTCTTTGACTGTTCTGACCAACAACTCAGAAGTGGGCATCTCATGTCTGATATTTTTTAAGGTGTTCTTTGGCTCGGAGAAGGAGCACCACAAGCCCAGAAGAGTAATGTTAATTAAAAATACACGTATATTTATACACAAAATTGCAATACTATAGGTTTTATCTGTTTTTTAAAAAATGAATGCTGGAAGTTGAAACCATTGTCATAATTCATGTTCCTGTGGCAAGCATCCTGCCATCTGAACTATCATGCCAGCCCTGATTATTGTTCTCATAAGGGAAAATGAATTTGGTATAGAACTGGATGAGGACTGATATATATTTTCTTTCATTGGTTTGCCTTGCTATTTACTTTGAGAATTCACTTTTCAAGTGTGTAATTAATCTCTGGTTTTTTTCCTCATAACTACTTTTGATTTGCACAAAAAAACCTATCCAAATTCTACATAAATATAGTAACATCCATTGGTAATGAATATTCTCTGTATGTCTGTGGCACAATGACAATTTAATTTTCCACACTCTAGCAAAACACCTAAGCTTGTCACACATATATTAAGGCTTCCCCTCATCTGTTTTTCTGGGGGTTGGGACATATTAGAGAAACATTTTTCCTTGCATACCAGCTGCTGTCTCCTGTTGAAAGATGACAATATTATTTCTTAAACTTAAAAATGACAAGTCTCACGATGTCACCCAGGCTCCCCTTTACCCTTAATAAATGTTTTCCTTTTAATTGTAGAATTTCACATAATTAATCAATCTTCAGCTGGTTAAATTGGAGTGCTGTCATTTGCTATGTTTGATTGATCATTGGCGCAAGGGGAAGAAATGCTATTATATTAGAATGTTTTCATTTGGCAGTCATTGTTAATGTAATGTGTGCTTCATCCCATGACCTCAAGGTTGTATGGGCCTGCGTTCTTGCTTTATTTTGATAAACACCAACACAATGCCTTTCAATGATGTGATTGCAAGTTAAAGTATTGTTTCGAGAAAGCAGTTGAAATGTGACTCAAATGTGTGGGAATAAATTAAAACATGGAAATTTACTAAGCCCCTTCAAAAAACAAACAAAAACCAAGTTTGTCAGAACCTTCAAAAGCATCTATGTTGATAGATTTCAGGCCAGGGAGCAGCAAGAATGCTTTCCAAGATTCATGTACCTTGGCAAACATTTTTGTTTTTTAATATGAGGAAATACAATAACCCCCTTTCACTAGAATTTCTTATACAAATTCATTTCCCCCTTTATTCACTCAAAAAGTTGAAAACAAAGTGGACAGAAATAAACTTTGGAACACGCTGCGCTTTTGTCTGTCCCCGGGATGATTTATTTGGTTTTCTACTTGATGACATCAGGAATTAACTGAACCAAAAGCACCTGGCACACCTATTTCTTGTTTAGATACTTTGATGCACATCTTCTGGAAGCAGCCTATAAGAAAAATAAGGAAGTTTGCTCCATGCCTGTTTACCCTAACTCTGGCTGGCAAGTTTATTCTTTCACTGGAATTGAAACCTATTTCTTTGGGATTCCAGTGAATCCTGAAGACTCTTCCCTGTTTCTGTCTCTGTCTCTGTCTCTTTCTTTCTGTCTTTCTCTGTCTCTCTATCTCTGTTTCTGTTGCTCTCTCTCTCTCTCTCTCTCTCTCTCTCACACACACACACACACACACACACACACACATATATTTCACTCACTCTATCATTTCTGTTTCTCTAGAGAACCCTAATATTCTCCCAAAACAAAAAAAAACGCTATGCTATATTATGTTTGAAGCTACTACAGACAAAAGTATAAATTTTTAGAAGAAAACCAATTGCTAAACAGAAAACTGAAACTAAAGCTAAAACTCAGTAATCATTTATTTATTTTCAAAGCTCCAAATCTGAAAATGTTTTAGCTTACAAATTGTGTTCCTGTTGATAAAACTGAAAGTTTGATATACATATACTAATTACAGAATTCAAAGATGCAAATGTGAAATCATTTAACACTGACTTGTGAAGTCTTTAGGGATTCCAGCTGTAATTTTCATTGAATAAATCTGTGCTTTAGGTAACAACTTAACACTTTTTATAAAGAGGACTTAGAAGCAGCATTGTTAGGGATACAATTCTCAGTTCTCAGCTCTACACAGAGAAGTGCTTGGTGCAAATCTTAAGATGGCCATTGATTCCTCCTGCTTAAGCCAGTTTCTGCTTTTTACCAGGTGCTATAGATTTGCCATTGTGAGTAGACGTTACCTCTGCCTCATGGGGCTTGTACACTATGGGAAATGATGCAGAATGAATAATTAGCCTATTTATATGTCTTATGACACAGCTGACGTAGTATTGATCAGGTAAGTTTCCAAGACATGAAAGACTGTGCCAGATTTCTTATTTCCATGAAGTGATCACCAAAGAATTGTTGTTGTTTTTCCATTTTGTATTTTTGAGGCATGGTCTCATGTAACCCAAGCTGTTCTCAAACTCACTTTGTAGCTAAAGATCACTTTGAAAATCCTCTTCTTCTCAAATTCTGAGATTACAGAAGTGTTTCATCCTACCCAGTTTAGACAGAACTAGGATGGAACCAGGGCTTTGTTATGGTTATCAAGCACTTTGTTAACTGAGCTACATACCCATGCCCAGGCAGGTCATACTGAAAAAAAGAGAAAACTAAAGCACAAGTAAGGAATAAGAAATTGAGCCTGTGGTATCTAAAAAGTAAACCGACAAGAGAAGAGATTATTTGTAAAAATGGATAAGAAAGCTAGTGATGGTTCTAAGGAGTAGAATGAGGAAGCAAATAAGCTCAGTATAATAGCCTAATCTGTACTTCATTTGAACATAATGCACCTGAAGCAAGAGAAAAGATTCTGTCTGCCATTGTCCTTTAGTGGACTTTATTCTGAATCATAAATGAAGACTAGAAAAACACCCTGCAAGCAAAGTTCCAGACCACCTTTGAGATGTTATTAAATACTTATAGTCTTCCTTGGTTTACTTAAAAAACTAGGTCATTACTCGCACATGGGATTCGATGGTAGATACACTGAGAACAGAAGTGAACCTTAGGAATGTAAGAAGGGTGAGGAATTGATGGAGAGAACAAAAGCAAAAACTCACAATATACTTTTAAAATCATTGGATTGAAGGCAATGCAATGAATTTAAATCTTAGACTATATCTTTGCATGTAGCAATGTGGTAAGCAAAAGGAGTTCAATTTTCATAACTATTACAAGCACAATTCAGTCTTACTTTTCTGTTCGTTATTACCCTTCTTGAGAAGGAAAATGCTCTCCCATATTAATTTTTGGAGAATTCTAATGTTAACCTGAAAATTAATGACCATTTTGAGTGAAGAAATAAATGCTCATATTAGAATTAGAATGACAACCTTCTAATGTTATTTTGGGAAAAATGAAGATGGGATCAGACACAGGGGTGAAGCCTTTGCCAGTGCATTGATAATCTTACCAGATAGGGAAACTAAATGTCTTACAAGTCTCACCATATGATATCTTCTACCTTGCTGCAATTCAGTGAGAAAGTCTTCACAATGTGCTGAGCAGATGCTGACTGGGCCAGGAGCTTGTGTTCTCAAGCATGAGCATGTTGAGCCACCAGACGTCTTTTCTTTATGAAACCAAGCAAATGAATGACGTAGTCACTAAAGACATTTTTAAAGCAGTGATTTACACATGATGCTGTGCAAAACATTGGCATAGTTAATTCAGTTAGACTAGTATAAGGCATTAATATTTTTCAGTTGACTCAAGGTTGTGCAGTTTGGGAGAGTGCATAGCATGTTCCACCTGGTTTTTATGCATTCATTCAGTTAACTTGGTTGGTAAAATCATAACATACCTCTAATTACTTCATTTCAAAACACACGAATTTTTCTCTGACCTTACATACCCAGAGTTTCCTACATTAATATTCTTTTCTTCAACAAGCTAGAGAACTCCCTTGCTTCTTTACAAAGCAAACAGACCTACAAACTGGTTATTATGGTCTTAATTTTTTATGTTTACTTTCCAAGGTCTTGCATGGAGCTAGATTTTATCAAAGTGAAACCCATGATCAAGCCACAGCCACAAATTTAGTTTTATTGCAACAATCAGATTTCTGCATTCATGTTGGTTTAGTTTAAATATATTAAAGCTACAAGCCAAAATGTGAATGGGAGGGAGTAGGATAGAATTTCTATGGTAACAAATGATCACCCTTATGAATTGATGTTTTATATCTCTATAATTTCAACGACTTCAAGACTGACTGTTCAGAAGTTGTCTTAACATCTTTTTGTGCATGGATATACTCAAAAACATTTGTCTAAGGGTAGAATATATTCTATGAAATGAAATTTCTGTACTGAAAGTAACAAGATCTGTGGCCAATTTGCATCTAAGATTTACTCAAGCAAATCAAGAATAGAAAGGTATTGAAATTTTTTGCAATGATTCAATCAAACACCATTATGAAGAAACTGAACATTTTCACACTATTAGATTTAACATTTTCATACTATTAGATTCTCTCCTCTCTGTCCCATACAGTTCTCTTCAGACAGTCATACTCTGTACAGTAGTCCCATTTTAACCAATGCACACTAGAGCTTTGGACAGGAAGGATCCGGATACATTTCTGCCGAGAACTTTCTGCCTTGGCAAGCCATCATCTCGCTTGTCAGGACACATTCAAACTGCTCAGGCTGGCTCAACCTCTGCTATTTCTGCTCGGCCCAGGAGAAATCCCGAGGCTATCCATCTGCTACCTCCATCCTTACCCTGCTTTTTGCCCTAGCCAGCCTCCAGCCTTCCAGATGGAAGACAGGCACCAGCTGCTCCCTCTACATTAGTGCAGTCCTCTGTATAGAACTAATCTTTTGTTTTTAACTGTCAGAGACCACAGACTATGTTTTTGACAAATACAATACGATAAATTATTTTAAAAATGAAATTATAAGCATGTAACAAATGTATATATGAATAACTTTTTCATTATTTTTGTAAGGTATAATATACGCAATTGAATAACCAATGCTCGTGATTTTTTTTTTTTTTTTTTGATTTTCGAGACAGGGTTTCTCTGTGTAGCTTTGCGCCTTTCCTGGAACTCACTTGGTAGCCCAGGCTGGCCTCGAACTCACAGAGATCCGCCTGCCTCTGCCTCCCGAGTGCTGGGATTAAAGGCGTGCGCCACCACCGCCTGGCAATGCTCCTGATTTATCTCTTTACTTTTTCACACTAAGTAGCTCATGAGTTACTCTTTTTGTAGTATTACTCTGGGAGGCAATTACAGGCTCATCATCTAACTTCTAATGCACTAGATTCAGCTGTCAGAACTCTACAGAGTGGAAAGCATCCATCCTGGAGCATATTTCAACAGGTGTTTATCATCTCCAGTCCATTTTTTATGAGAGCAGATCCTGCTTATAGGAACCTATGCATTTATATAACTTCAATTTCTATTTTGAAGCTCTGGTGTTTTGAGTCAGAAGTGAGTGGTGGAGTGTATACTGTTTGTGTAGTGGAGAAAAATTTACTTACTGTGTCCTCAAAATATGTGTGTGTGTGTGTGTGTGTGTGTGTGTGTGTGTGTGTGTGTGTGTCTGAAAAGTTTAGCAACTGGTGTATTAGTTCTCTGCTATAGTTACTGAGACAGAGTCTTTCAATGAACATGGAGTTCACTGCTTCATCTTGAATGGCTGTCCAATGAGCTCCAGGCATCTATCTGTCGCTACCTCCCCAAAAGTAATATTATAGACGCAGGCTCCCACAACTCTTTTTGACAGGTTTTGGAGATCCAAATAGCGTCTTCTTCTTTTGGTACCAGGCACTTTCTCACTAAGCTGTGTATCTAGGCCCTCAAATTTTTAAAAGTGTATCTTCTCATCAACTAACAGCAAATGCTTGCCTGATTAAAACAAACAAACAAACAAACAAAAAACACCACCACCAACAACAACAACAACAAAACACTTAAGTGGTTAAAACACATGCCACATAAAAATGTGTTTCTGATGACAGAGCATCCAAAATGCTGAGGAGGCATGGCAGCCCACCTGTAATTCCATCCTTGGAGAGCAGAGACAGGATTCCAAGAGAAAGTTGGATGGCAAGATTATCCATGTAAGACTTTTGTTGTTGTTGTTTACTTTATTTATCTGGAAACTATGTCTGTGCCACAGGGACAAACCTGTCTGTGTAAGCCTTCCTGGATTTTTTGAAGTGCCAATGAGTTATTAATTTGGGCATCATCCTTCCTTAACAACTGTTACACTTGCTGTATTTGCCTGCAGTGATTTGTTTTCGTTTACTATAGAATCCCAGGAGGCACTGAGGATCATTACTAGTTCTCAAAAATACTGGCACATAAGGAATGAAATCTTACATAAATTCACCTAAAAATCTGATTTTATATATTGTGTTGCAATAGTAACAATGAGTTTCACTTACTTCTTTTCCCTTATATTTTAATAATTAAAGTTATTACATAATTTCAGTGAACATACAAACTTACCTGCAGTTATATATTTGGTGTCCAGAACAGAGGAAGAACGTCTTAGGTTTCTATGGTATCTTATCTGTATTTTCATAGTCAGGTTTTAATTTTATTCCTTCTTAAGTCATCATTTTGCTCATGTTTACCCTTCTATGAAGATTTTACTGTGCATATTTAGCAGGGTGTGATTTTTAGAGAAAAAAATTTGCAATAGAAATTGTCCAGTTCATTCACTGTTAAATTTCTTACTAACACAATCAAATTGTACTAGGTATTTCAAACCAAACAACAGCAAAACTAAAAAAAAAAAAAAAAAAAGAAAAAGGGGGGCGGATAAAGAAGCATAGCAATAAGAACACTGAATTCTGGGCTGAATAGAGTTTTAAAAATATATTTAAAATTGTGCCAATTTTCATTAGTTACCTTAAGTCAATTTTCTTCTTTGTCTCACTGATATCTTTGTTCAGATATTTCTTCCTGTGAGTACTCTATACAGTATGAAATGGGGAATAATCCCAATGCCTTTCCAATCAAAACAGTAGCAAAACATCCTTCAGCTTGCTAAGCTACCCAGTGAAATCTCAAAGATATGATTGCCTAAAGAAAATCTGCACAATGACAACAGTGGTTGATAGTCTACCTGTGTGGACATATCTCACAAAGGCCTCATCCCTGGAATAACCACAACAAAAATAATTAATAGCTTCTGATAGGGGGAGAATCAGTCTTCCCCAGGGATGAGGCCCCTGATAGGTCATCCAGTCCCAAGAAGTCATTCCTAAACACATTTACATTTAGGCAATAACAAATAGACTCAGCAGACTATATTTATATATACATATGTACATTCATAAATATGTAACAATATTTTTGAAAGAAGAGGTCATGAATTTGAGGGTCATGGGAAGAGCTGAATGGGGAGAAGGGTGGAAATTACATAATTATAGATTTCATGTATGAAATTCTCAAAAAACTTAAGTAAAAAATTACCAAAAAAATTCTGTACATAGCTGTATTTGTCACTGTGCTTGAGAAGTAAAACATTAATGTTTCAAATAGGGTCTAATTCTCAACATTTCAGTGAAAGTGTTTCTTGACCATAGAAGTTTTAACTAAAAAGGAAAAAAAAAATCACTTCCAACATTTGCCAGTGTCTTCTAACCAACAGCATTCCTCAAATTGTGCAGTAGCTAGAGAAATTGTAGGATGTTGGCTTTTAAACACTAATGGGTGCACAAATCATCTGAGGTCAATTTAAAATGAAGATAACTGTGCCTTACTTCCAAGAAATTCGGTTCAATAGTTTTTCAATCATGCCTATAAGATGAGGCAATGGTTACCCAACCATGGGAACTGATCAGTCACAAGCGTAATACAGAGAAACAATAAGAAAAATAGCAGGAGTTGTCAACCAACACATGATCAAAGAGTATAGTCCAGACAAATAATATGGGATGGAATGGACAGTTCAGAGGGATAGATGACCTGCTTCAGGAGGAAAACAAAACAAACAACAATAACAACAACAAAAGCCTTTCTTTTTCTATAAGCAATGAAGTTTCAACAAATCGATTTACCTTACATTTCTATGGAATTAAATACTTACTGATATCCCTGAGGCACTTTAGAAATACAAGCCATGCACAAAGACTGAACAAATACCATGTATGAGAAATTGTGGCTGTTTCCCTTATTCACTGATAGTTCTCTGTCACATTTAAAGAAACAGATGCCAAATGGGCTTTTGTGCAGTTCTTGGTTGGATGCCATTTCTAGTCTTCTCAATGACTTCTCAAGATGAAAAGATGCAGCTGAGCACATCACTTTTTTTTTTTTTTGAGGCCATGCAAAGAAAGCCACGGACGCTCAATATTGATATTGCATTGCCATTTTCAGGAACACTTACCCCAGATTTGGATGTGCTCATTGCTCCTACTCATAGCTGTGCTGACACATGCTCATCAGCTTGTTGCAAACAGTGATTGTGCCAGGCACAATCATTTCTGTCATCGGAATAAGGAGTTCTTTCTGAAGTGCTCTGCCAATACTGCTGCTTTCCTTTTTCATTTCAGAGTAACGTATAGACTAAAATTTCAGCAAAGGCTGTAGAAAGTTATTTTTCTGATAAGACACTAGATATAGGTGTATCAAGTTTTCTCTGTCTTCAATTTTTAATTTTACATTCAATGGGTTTGTTACAAGGCAAACACTACGAGGTAGGTTGATGTTTATCTGTCTTGTTCATAACCATCTTCAACCCCATTGGGATAGTTAAAATATTTCCTAAATTAAGAAATAAAAAGACTTAGTATCCTGCTGCACATGATAATAAATAAATTGAAAGTAATTCGGATTGAAATAAATACTGGTAAATAAATGAATACACCATTTTTTTTGACCTGAGGCAAATAAGTCCATTCATTACACAATCTGTTCTCATCTACTCTATTTTCCTTCTTCCTGTCTGTGGGCTTCAGAACTACCCTATGTGCAGACAATGTCCTTGTCGATGCAGGAAACCTACTCTGAAATAGTTTATTTTCCAAACGCACTTCTATTTCTAATTACAAAAAGAATTTAATTTCACAAATTTTAGATTTTGAAAATTTCAGATATTTATGCTATGTATTTTGATCAATCCCTATAATTTCCTCCCCTGCAATTCTCCCTCTACTTGCTTCCCCACTTTTCCTTGAAATTTCAAGTGCTTTAAAAAAAAAAAAAAAACACTCATAGAGACATCTTAGTATATGTACCATGAATGTATATACAAGGGTATAGGACCATCTACTAGAGCACAGGTAGCTTCTCAGCGCCTGAAACCCTGATGAAATTGGTTTTCCACCCTGAAGCAACTATTAGTTGATAATTAACCTCAGGAACTATGGGGAATCCATAATTCATCCATGTGTCTTATGGGATTTGGGCTGGTTGATCTTGTGGAGGCCTTGTGCATGAAGATCCTGCTACTGTAAGTCCATGTCCGTAATAGTGCTGTCAGGTCTGGCAATTACTGTTTTGTTGATGATGTCTACTGACTGTGGCCCATACAATCTTTCTGATCCCTTTTCCACAACAATCCCTGAGCCTTGTGGGGAGCGATATAACATAGGTGTCTAACTTGGATCTGAGTATTCAAGTCTCTTGTTTTCTACACATTGACCATTTGTGAGTCTCTGTATTAATCACCCCACCATTTACTACAAAAGCAAGATTCTACGGTGAGGGTTGAGAGATAAGCTAATCTATGGTTATGGTGATAAGAACTTACCCATCAGTTTATTACTATGTCCATTTTGAAGATTAGCAGTACTAGGTTCTGACTTGTGGTCTATGGTGTATCCATGGTGTGTTTTGACCCACTCTCTAGTACCAGACACTGGGGTTGTTTTGTGGAAGAGACTTTAAATCCAAACAGAAAAGAGTTGGTAATTCCCATAACATTCGTGCAACAAACTATTGCCCCAGTGGGCATAGCTTGGAAGGAAAGTTGCTATGGTAGGTTGCAATATTGACAGCTGAGTAAGGCTGCTGACTATTTATCCCTCATGCATAGAACCTTCAGGACTTTGAAAGCTGGCCAGTAAGGATGTAGTTTGCATTTGAATATCAGCCTGGTTTTTCCATGTTCTGTGACCCAAGTATGGGATGTCTTCAAGCAATAGGGTCTTACATCATTTTCTAGAGAGAAACCAAGAGCAAGAGCAAGAGCAAGAGCCTGTATTGTTTCAATTATTCTTCTGACAACAATGAATAAAGTGGCAACTCATCCTGGCACTGTGCTTTTTATTTGATAACCTATGGTCTCTGGGAGAGACGTAATCCCTCCTTTATGGGGTAACATCCTTTGAACACTTTTCAAGGCATCTATCCTAATATGTTTTTACAGGGCAGTTTTCAGAGGTGTTTAGTGTTCATTATTTCTCCTCTTTACCTTTACCTTGCTCTCCTATTCCCCATAACACTTCCCACTCCATTATTTCTCTTTCTTCTTTTTTATACTACCCGTGTTCTATCCCCCACTTCTGTCCAATGTGGATGCTTACTCTTCCCTTGCCTTCCGTGGATGCTCCAGTTTAAACACAATTATTTAAAGATTCAGTGTTAGCACCACATTTTAGTCATTTTCACAATATTATTCCTACCAATTCACGAACACAGTGTGTGTGGGAGGTGGGGTATCTCTGCATATTACCCTGTGCAAATACCAGCTCTAAATGGATCAAAGTCCTTAAAACCTGAGGAGAGGAGAAAGTAGGGAATAAACTTCAACTTATAGGCATAGGAAAGGAATTTTTGAGTGGGACTTTGGTAGTACAGGCATTAAGGCCAAGGGTTGACAAATGATATCTCATAGAATTAAAAACTTCTGTATAGTAAAGTAAATCATCATACTACTAAAGCAGCTGCCCAAAATACCAGAAAAAAATCTTAACAAGCATCTGACACAGGATTGATGGCTAAATTATACAAGAAGTCAAAATATGAACACACACATACCAATTATAGATTCCCCGCTTCCTTATTCCCACCCTTCCAGTCTCCCCCTCTCAACCCACCCTCCCATTCCATCCTACAAGATGGTAAGGCCTCCCATGGGGAGTCAGCAGAGCCTGGTAAATTTAGTAGAGGCAGGTCCAAGCCCCTCCCAATGCCTCAAGGCTGTTTTAGATGTTAGAATTACTTGTTTATGGAATATGGCAGAACAGTGCTTTTGCAAGGCATTGTATTTAGTCAAATTTCTAACTGAAAGTTTGTGATGGTTTGAAAAGGGGGTTTCCCTCATAAGCTCATATGTTTGCATACTTTAACCCTAGTTGGTAGAACCGTTTGTGAAAGATTAGGAGGTGTGGCCTTGTTGGAGGAGGTGTGTCAGGGGCAGGCTTTAAGAGTGCAAAAGCCTCCTGCTCTCCTCAGTGCATACTTGAATCCCTTCTTTCCTGAAGTCAAAGGAAGATAGTAAATTTGAGGCCACTATGAGCTCTGTGGTAAGTTCCAGTAAAACTTGAAGTATATAGAAATTCTATCTCACACTCAGCAAAATGTGAAAAAAGGAAAAACTTCACTGCCAGTATTTGCTTTCATTATATGTGATTCATCAAGAAAGAGGGGAGGAAGAAAACATACCCATGGCACAAAGGAGACCCTTACTTATCTCACTGAAATTCTGATTTTCTGGGGTTCCAATGAAGAGGGTAGCTTTTTGCCACGATGAAATGTATACTGTTTATGTATGCTGTGTGTGTATGGAAATAAATATGATACTAAACTTCTAAGTATTATAAGCCTGAGGAAAATGAAACAGGGTGGAACTAAATGAGTAATTTAGTTCTACTTTTGACAATAGTGAGGACTGGAATAAAAGAGTTGCATGCAGCTTTTGAAGACAGAGGAACATTTAGGAATTCCTTTAGATACCAGATAGTCTTCATAATAGTTGGAATTGGTTATCTTTTCAGTGGGCCTTGAAATTTTTCTGGTCATACAGAGCATGCACTGTTGCAAACAGCAAGTAATTAGGGGAAGTCAGCAGTTTAGTCCCACATTCACTCTGTCTGGAAGTAAAAACAGGCACACAGAGTGGCCTCCTATCACTCTCAAACCGACTTTCTTCTTACAGCAGATTGTTAATGGTATGCCCACAGGTTTCCATAGAGAAAATACCATATAGTAAGTACGGGTTCCATTATTCTCTATGTAGAGACCTTAATGAGCTATTTCTGCAGAGACTGAGTTGAGTCTGACAATACAGCTAAAACCAGGTTGTGCTATATAAACTGCATGATAAAGAATTTTCTTGTGATACATAAACCTGGCCCCAGGCCGTGTCTGTAGAATAGAATTCTACCTGGCTGAAAAGGTCTCTTGGTATAATTTGTTGCAACCTGTCTTCCCAATTCTCCAGAACTACATGTCTTAATGAGCCACAGCAAATTGGACAGGTCAATTCATAGCTGCTGTCATATACTGTAACCACAACCTCAATTAAATTATGAATTGCTTCTTAGCATTGCTCATTGGGATTGACTGAAACAATAGCACAGAGTATTCTCATTAACCCTTTAATCAAACCATAAGCACACATACCGGGTATTTCTACAGGGAAGCTATTGCTTTTCTATTACATTATTGCATAATGATTGACAGAAAATGCTATAACTACCTCCCAATTATCTAACTAGTAATTTTTTTTACCATATATGCTACCAACTATATAAAAATGAGGGGAAAAAAACATACTAATTTAGAGCCCCTGTAAAAACTGTTGCTGAATCTCTAGAATAGCACAATATATTTATTTGCAAAACATGTATTGAATTCCTTATGTGAGTTAGGCTGATTATTCATGAATTAACAACGTTTTATGAATTATCATTTTCAAATGAATTTTTCAATTAAAATTTTTAAAATAAAATGTAAAACAAAAATAAAAAAATGAATTCTAAACCAATGTAGTATTAGCAATTTATAACACTAATGTTCTGTTTGTTTTAATTATAAAAAAGAATTAAAGAGTTATTACAATGTTTCTTTTTTTAAAAATTAAATTCATTTGTATTGTTTTTTGAAGGTTTGCCAGTGTTCTTTTAAGTGGATCACACACATTCCTGGTACACAAGATCAGAGAAGGGCATCAGATACCCCAGAACTGGTCTTATAGACGGTTATGAGCCACTCTGTGGGTTCTGGGAACCAAAGCCTGGATCTTCTGCAAGGGCACAAAGTACTCTTCACTTCTGAATCATATCTCTGGAATGTTTTTGACTTTTAACTTCATTTAAAACATGAAAATATTAACTGAGAAGTACCATTTATCAGGTATTGGATATAACAATAACAGTACATTGAAATATATGAGACAATTTTGGCTACAATATAACTGACACAAATGTTCACAGTTGTTATTCAATCCATGACACCATTACAATGCAGTGATGAAGGTCAGACCTAAAACCTAAGGCATGCCATTCAGGCAGGATCTCTGATACTGAACTAAATCATTATCCATGATGCTTTAAAGAAAGAAGTATTTAAGAAAAACAAAACAAAACAAAACAAAAACCTCTCTCTTTAACTAAACTTCTACTTGGCTCCTCTAAATAGGATTCTCCAGTAGGCCTATACTTTGGGACTTTCACGGTCTCCCTGAATTGTTAGCATACTATGAGTTCTTTTTTTTTTTTAACTCCATCGTAATATTTTTATTGATTATGTGGCAGTATCCCATAATGCAGCCCATCACATAATTTTGCTAAGTCAGTGCAAGCTGGCACAGGCTTCTTCTACCCCTGATCATGTTCTTCCTGGGGTCAGGTTCTTTATCCTCTACCATTCCTCAAGTGACACCTTATTATGCTTGACTAATTTTTGGGAGAATTATATTGTCTGTATAGCCACACCCCCCACTCACCCTTGTTCCCTCTGGGGAACTCACTGCCTATTAATCTATCATCTCTTGTAGTTTCTTTTTTTAGTTTTATTCAGTATTGAGCCAAGTGGGCTTCATCTTGATGTTATAGCCCTGCTCCATATGTAGTGTGATACTCTCTTCTCAACAAAACCTTCCTTTATGTTCACTAAAATAAGATAGTAAGACCTATCTCATTAATAGCACCAAGTGCTATATAGATTCGAGTAGAGATCATGTTTAGGTTTATGGAGAAATAAACTGATTAAATGAAATTTTAATTCATTCTTGAAGAACATAGAACTTTGTGTGTATCAAACAGGCCTAAATGAAGGTTGTTCCAGATACAACAAATAGCAATGATAAACATCATGTTGAAGCTGGAGTAGCTGTGCCTCCAATCTAACGTGAAGACATGTCATTCAAGTGAGTCTTTGTTCTAAAAATAAAGATGAATCCTCTGAAACTCTATCTGCTGTGATTTACAGTGGGAGAAGACAGAAACTGTACAATGACATTTTGAAGTCCATGGTAATCTTTTATAAGCAAATTACAACCCAATGGTTTCCAGAAATCTCTGACAACACTGATGAGGCATCATTTGTGAGGTGGTTATCAGCAGATGCTTTTCCCTTCACCTGGAATTAATTATGCCAGGATCACATACAGCAAAGCTATGATACACTTACATTAAGTTACTCAGCTTTGCTGCGTGGTTCCAGCCTTTCCCTACTCTAGTTATTTTTATATGGCTTTCAGATTAATCATCTTCAAAATGATTTATGCAGCTTCTATTTATGTAACCTCCAGTATAGCAGTTCCTTAAACATTAAGAGAGCTGTGGCCCTTATGTACCACACATTCTTAAATTTAAAACATACCGTCATCTTACATAAAAGCAAAATGGTTAAAAATTCTTGATCAATCCAACATTTTTCAGTACTTATTTCATATTGAAAAAAATTATCCTGGAAAATGGTTTAACAACTTCTTTATTTTATCAAAAGAATGTTGGTTAAAACTGCTTCATGATCAGATTCACTCACTATTGAATTTAAATTAATCCCAAGAACCTATAAGATACTTTCTTCCTAAATGGTTTCTATAGAACACTGCAAGTGTGGAATATTTACATTCACACAGCACTCAGTTCAGCTGTGACAAGAGAAACTGCCCATTTCATATCAAATCAATACATTTCAAAAGCTAGGCCAAGCTCAGTTTCTTCATTTAATTTTTCATTCAGGCATCCATAATTCCTCCTTATTAATTCTTCTCATAGAAAAGAAGTTTGAAACAAATAAATATAAAATGGTATATGTCATATTTAGTGATGGCCAAAGATACGTTCCTTAAATTCCTCACTGGAATTAATTTATAAAGTCCTCAGAAGTGCATATCTCTTATTAAATTCCAATCTTTTTGGTACAGCTCTTTTATTTCTTCACAACTTTAACACTGAATTATGAAAATAAATAATAAAACCTAAATATACCAAGTGATTTAATTTTTAAGAAGGACTGTGTGTGTACACACAGACAGTATGATGTTACTTAGAAATTCCACCTGATGAATATCAATCATTACCAGATTAATTTCCAAGATGACAAATCAGAACTATCCATAAGTGTTAATAAATTTCAGAAAGTCCAAAGTAAAGAGCCAAAAAGTACATCAACATGCATGATCAGGAATCCCATGGAATTCACAGGACAAGGGGCTTCAGTGATGTATTTAACATAAAAACATTTTCCTCTAATGGATGCAGATTATATCCACTGCTTTTGAGACACATATGCCATGATGAGTGTGCTCATACATACTTTGTGATAATTTAGGAATACAAATACTTTACACTATAATCTGAATACGCTATCAATTTGAATACAGACATTTCAAGTAAAGTGATATATAAAGTGCTGGTGAGTCTTTTAATATTTTTTTCTTAAAGGCTGAATTTGTACTGAAGCAGGAAAATTAGTTGTAAAAATACCTGTCCCCAAATAGCCAAGACATCCATTTCAGTTGTACAGTGAGGGTATGTTTATCATACTCTGTGGCACGGGTAGACCTTTTCTGAGTATGTTATATTAGGACATAGAAATATTAATTTGTGGGGACTGCACCATTATTGGTAAATAATATGAGAATTCATTAGCTTCCATGAAGAGGGAGGTAGAACATATATTGTATTAGTTATGGTGCTCTCTCCTGATGTATATGTTTACACGTTCTTGTAAGACTCATGGAAAAAAATTGTCATTCATTCTGAAAATTACCCTGTAATATTTCAAGACAATCAAAGGACCGCTGGTAAATCCTGATGGCAAGTATTACAGGCTTCAGTCTCCAAGATCCCGTAGTTTCACCCTCAACCAGAACTTTCTTAAAAATTCAGTTTCTTCTCTATTTTCATTTCTCTGTATCTATACGATCTGTTATAGGCACAGGCTTTAATTTGAAAGCGTCTCCATGTCACCTTTCTCTATAACCTGCTGTGAAGGTCCGATTATGTGGTATAATTGTCAGTTCAGATTGTAGACCCCAGAACCACTTTCTTGCTCTTCTTTGCTGTTACACATGCTACTTAAAGTGAACATTTATAGTTGTTTCCTCCTATGGACCCACTTATAAAATAGAAAACAATCCCCAGGTTAGAGCCTGCTTTACTTTTAAAATGGTGTACCCAAATATCACTTCAGGAAGAGAGAGCACATTAACTTACCTGGTAAAGAAGGCAATGACAACACATTTGAGATCGGAGGGTTAGACCCTTTGAAGGTCAGTCCAGCCTCCTTACTTGGGCTAGTGACTCCATCCGGGTTCTGAATCCTCACTTCTCCTAATATTCTAACTCTGTAATGTGGATCTGCCTTGGGTACTCTAGGCTTCTAGGAACGAGCAGCTACTCTGCAAAGCTGTAGATTTTCGTGGACCAAAAGGAACAGGTAGAACAGAATCAGAAATGTAGATGAATATCAACTTATCTGCCTCCATCCCTCAATTATTTTTCATATTCTGCTGTAACAAATTAGTAAATGCATACTAGAACTGACCAAGTACTAGACTTTCTAAGCTGCCAGATATGTTGTTTTACTTTTATATTAACTAAAACAATCCAGTCAGTACTAGAATATGATTTTAATGTATTAATGCATTAATTCCAGCTAAACATAATACTAATGATGTTTGTCTATGTCTTATATGGATCACAATGATAGTATATAGTGATGATTTAGAGCTGCCATGAGCAAACTTTTTAAAATTGACACTGGATATTAAATAGGAATATAGATTACCAAGCCCTTGCACATGACTAATTACCCAAAACAAGAGTGTGAAATTAAATCATACAGCAAAATAAATACATCAGAATAGCAAAAGAAATACATTAGCCCCAGAACTCAAAGAAGTGAAAAAGAAATACTAGTTCCTTTATTTTGTTAGATTTTGAGACAAAATCCCAAATAACATGCAAGAACAGTAGCTCAAAGCCTTAGGGTCCCACAAAACCCCAGGTATATAGTCCAAGCCTTGGATGTGAACACATGTGCAGAAACACCGTGGGGAAACAATCCAATTTAGATCTAGCCATGAGAGAGGGCCTTCATCTAAGATCAACATCACTGAAAGACACGTGAGTGGGTGTACACTCTTGTCTCTGCGTCAGGTGAACACAACAAGAAGGTGACTATTTGCATGGCAAGAAGGGAGAGCTCACTAAACATTTTAGCACCATAATGTAAAACTCCTGGCTTCTACAATATGAGAAAATAAGTATCAGCTACTTAAATTGTCAAGTCAGTTGTATTATGGTATGGCAACTTAATAATTATAATTGAACCCAACCTGGGATATAATCAAATCATCTTTAAACTAAAGTGTATTCTTTAAAGATGAAAACATTAAACCAAATGTAAATAATCCACATTGACTAGTCTACCTCAGCAACCCAAAGGAAAGAAATGCTCAAATAGATACAGGTTAAATATCTAACTGGTCACAACTAGAAGTACATCTTCAGTTAGAAGGAAAGAAAATTCAGAAAACCACGCAGAGAAAAGGATGTATCTTTAATGGCAAAGTAAAACACACACATAAAATTTACACTTAAGCAAGAGCAATTTTAAGTATGATTTAAATAGCATACACTGCTATTTTAATTTCTGGCTTCAACTCTAGTAAATTAAGATTTGATGTTTTCCTTCACTTTGAAACAAAATAGTTATTTGTTACACTGAACACAAATTCCATAGCCTCAATCAGTATAAACAATTATTGTTTAAATTATTGTAAAATCTGTTTTCAAAAGTTAAGTTGTCTTTAGGAGGAAAAAATATTCACCTATAAGTTATCCTGTTTTTCTCAGAACAAAGAGAAGCTACTAGAGGAAATACAATCAAAACCACCTCAAGATAAACCACAAAATAATAAATTAGGCTCTATCATGGTGTGTCCTGAATACAACTTCCTCAAAATGGCTCTAAAATAGTCCAAAGCCAGCATTCCTTCTTAAAGAGGGAGTAAGTCACTCTGTTTGTCACCTTGGTCCAAATGAGCAAAGCTACTATAAATTGTGGCCTCTGAGAAGGAAAGAATCTTGAGCACACAGGGATATACTCTCTACTTGGAGGAACAGATCCATTTCCTAGGTTAAAAATTATAATATGTCTTTAATATCAATAAGTTCTTTTTAATTTGAAAATGTAAAATTTAAAATTTTCAAATTCAAAAAAGTTAAAACATACATTTTAGTCAGCTTTTATGTAACATTTTCCTTGGCTGTAATCATGTATATGATAGCTCTTAATATCTGAAGCTATGAAGGTATAGTGATTGGGTAGTGTCAAAACGAAAATATATTATGTTCATTAGTGAAAAGAAATAGAATGAGTTATAATTCATTTAGAAATGAAAAAAATACTCATTTATAAAATAAACCAGTCAAAAGCCAGGAGTAATAAGTTCTATACTCTTCACCATGATAGAATTAAATTTGAGCTTACTGATTCACAAATAAGGTTGTTCGATATTGCATGAAAATAAAATTTTGAGCTGAATTTTGTAAGGGACAATACAGCAAATGATTAATAACATATACACACGAAGGTATTTTTTCCTTTAGTTCATACCTTCTTTGTATAGGAGAAAAGATTAAACTGATAACTTGACACAGAGAGACATGGGATATTCAGGAGTCCTTTAGTCCAAAGGCATTCAAGGCTAATTATCTGATCTCTTTCGTAATTATGAAGTATTCTCTTTTTTTCTCATTAGCTCTTCGCTGTGATTATGAATACAAAAATTTCAGAACTACGCAAATCAAGAAGTTTGTGAATTTTGTTTTCCATTTTGGTTATAATGATTTCTTCAATTTACTTACTTGATTAAATAATGTAAATATTTATTTGAAATTATTAAGCCTAACATTACTAATGTTTGCAGGATTTAACCTAATTGTGTTTAATAATTAACTCCGCAAATGAAGGAATGCATTAAGTAGACATTTGAGTAAAATTATTTATATAATCTTATTACATATGATCCAAACGGAATTGGGTTTGAGTATTTTTGGCATGTGTTTATATACATCTCTGTACTTTTTTTTAAGGTACTGGGAGGAATGAGTGGAAAAAATTGTAGAATTGTAAAATTGTAGAACAATATATTGTTGATGAAAATTTCAAACTCGTAATTTAAACAACTTCTCTTTGTTTATAAGAAGACTTAAATAGTTTACTGACGTGCTTAATATGGACAGAAAAGAAAAAGAAAGTATATTATAAAAAGTTCAGTTTGTAAGAACTTGCACTCATTTTGCTACTAGCAAATTTGCAGAAATTACTGGACTTTGCCAAAGTGCATACCAGAAAAATACCTCCTTGAAAGCCCTGCCTTGAAAAGAGAAGCCACTTAGCTAATGCCTTCCTTCCGTGAAATAAGTAGGATCCTGTACTGCAGGGTCCATTTATTAAGCTTGGGCAGATGGAGGCACGAGAAAGATGGAAAAGAACTTGGATCAGTCTGGTTTTCACGTTCACTTAATTTTGAGGTAAAGAGCCTTTTATCAGTCTCTTAGTCATTCTGCAATAGTGTGATTCAATAAAAAGTGAAAAGTTAATTTACAGGCTACTTGGAGGAGTGATGTCAGGATATACTGAACGTTCACAGTTGAGTTTTACTGAGAAACCATGGAAATGGCATCTTTGAGGTGTCTCCCAGCACCCTCAAATTTCTCTGCTAAGGAGTTACATTGGGCTTTTTCTAGTCTTTGTGAAGTTTAAAATTTTCATCATACCATGTTAAATGATTGCAGGTTACTTTATTTCTTGAAAAGAAATTGTCTTGGCCATTAGAAGAGTGGACCAGAAATCACAGTACATTCTTGCTAACAGTGTGAATTGCATAAAATTGGAGCTGGTCCTGAATAGACATTTGGCCACACTTATTGCTGAAATTTAAAATTAACTTTATTATTAATCTACATACTTCAGATTCTACTCTCAGTTGTACAGGTCTGTTTGCTTGCAAAAGTAATGGGGAAGTAGAATATAAAACAATTTCGTATTCGGGAGGCAGAGCCAGGTGGATCTCTATGAGTTCGAGGCCAGCCTGGTCTACAGAGCAAGATCCAGGACAGGCACCAAAATTACACAGAGAAACCCTGTATCGAAGGATCAAAAAAAATCATATTAAAATTTTCCTTTTATTCCAATAATCATCAACTACCACTCCAGGGGCTTGTTGATGAGAGGGTAGAAAAAGCTATCTATAGCAAACAGAAGTCTGGGGGACATATGCTGAGCCAGCCGAAGGGGCTTTGGGGTACCTGTTGAACCAGCAGAAGAGGATTGGGGGTGCCTGCTGAGCCGGTAGGAAGCTGGGAGGGCACCTGTTGATTGGTTGCCCCTAAATTGTGTTTTTCCTGAGAATTGTTTGCTCAGCTCCAGCCGATTCTAGTGAACTGAAACTAAGGCCTGGTCCATGTCAGGGCTGCTAGGGGAGCCTGTTCTGGCCCTGGCTTGGCCATCCAGTCCTTTCACTAACCTCATATGATCCTGCCACCCAGCTGTCTAGGTATCTGGAACCAGTGATGAGAACTTCTGTGTACAACCCAACTTCTTTGTTATATTCCATATTTTAAAAATATTTCACAGGGCTTCTCTAATTTCAGTGCACTATATTTGTATGACTATGTTTTCATTTTTCTCAGGTAAATACCCACATATAAATTATTGGGTAGTGAGTGGACTCTAACTTAATTTGAAGGACTCAACAAAACTGTTTCCTAAGGTATCTACACAACTCTGTGTTCTCAGAAGATAGGATAGAGCCTGTTACTGTGAGAGTACTTGCTAAAGTCCCCCGAACTTTTGCTTCCCATCATTTTGACAAGTATTTACCAGCATCTGACAGTGGTTGATATTTACAGTTTTTCTCATTACTCTACATTTATGCTCTTTAGTATTTTTATAATAGTGTGACTGACAATCTCTATAGCTCTCTGTGTGATGAATGCATGCCATAATTCTGAGCCTGTTATTATCTGTGTATTTTTCTGAGAATATATTAAAATTAATCTTATCTAAAAGTATATTCAGCTTAATATTTTGGCACAATGCTTTCATCCAATGTCTTAAGATGCAGAGGTCTGTGGGTTTGAGGCAAACAAGTCCACATAGCAAGTTCAAGACCAGTCAAGATAACATAGTGAGACTGATTCAAAAGTTAAAAAAAAAGTAAAGGAAA
The DNA here is from genome assembly GCA_902168425.1 of Peromyscus attwateri. Classification (NCBI taxonomy): domain Eukaryota; kingdom Metazoa; phylum Chordata; class Mammalia; order Rodentia; family Cricetidae; genus Peromyscus; species Peromyscus attwateri. Next base: position 33,102 of record CABHPP010108469.1, read on the forward strand.
AAGTTTCAAGTTTAAAAAAAAATAAATTCAGCAATGAAAACTTCACAAGGCTCTTGCATCACTGTTGACAAAGAGATGATATAGTCAAAGTCAAAAAGACAAATGCTACTTTTTATTTCAGATGCCAATATACTTTAATATATTTAGTTTTTATTTAAATGATAAATTTTATAGCTATGCCAAAATACAAATTACTTTTGGTAACTAAAACTAAAATCACAAGGTATGTTATTCAGATGTAAGCCCCAGAAAAAAATGGTCAAATGAATTGAAGAATCAAAAGTTATTTAGAATTATTTAAATCTAAAATGTTGAAGGAGCCAAGTTAAACAAAATTCTGAGAAATGACAGTACCTCCTAGGAAGAAAAGATCCACAGCACATTGAGGCAAGAGAAAAGTTAGATATTGTCTATGACATGTATGACTATTAAGATAGCATAGATTATTATTTGATACTGAAAAAATTGCCATGATTGATGGGATCTTGTTCTCAAGTGGTGGTAAACAAAGCCAGTACACAGAATCTTTTGCAGTATAAATACCATTTAGTAGCTTTAAAATGAATCAGCTTACTATTAAACATGTAATAGGACTAATATCTGAACATGAATGCCAAAATTATTCAAGGAAAATGTGAAGGGAAGCAAACAAACCACCTAAATAATAGTAAAATGTACATAGTATATAGATGTACTTGTTTTTGAAGACCCAGTAATGGTAAAATATTTACACTTCCTAGATGTAATGGAGGTCTCAGTTGTCACCTTGATAAGGTCTAGTATCATCTGAGAGAAGGGCTTCTGGGAGTGCCTGTGAGGGATTGTCTTGGTTATGGTTAATTGATGTAGGGAGACTTGCCCAGAGTCTGTGGCACCAATTACTAGGCAAGGGATTCTGAAATGTTTAAACGTAGGGAAAGGTAGCTGAGCATGTTAGTGCTCTGTTACATGAATGGGGCCCGTTCTAAGAATTCCCAAAGAAAAGAATAAAGTAAAAGAAAGGAAAGAGCAAATGAGAAGAAAGAAAATATAAAATAAAAGAAACATATCTTAGGAATGAAATCAGAAAATTTATTCTTAAACAAAGGATAACAGTGTTTTATTTTCTTTATTCTATTAATTTCTATCTTTAGCATGTTCATCTTTCTCTTCTGGGTTACCTCACTCAGGATGATTTTTTTTTCTAGTTCCATCCAGTAAATAGCTTATTTTTTAAGGATGGGATTTATGTCCAATCTCTCTTCCTAACAGTAGACTTTTGCCTGAATTGAACTATGTGGGACCAGTGTTTATGACTATCTCTCTTAAAGATTTGTCTATGCCTTTCCTTATACAAAACTCTTTCCTTTCTGCTTCATTTCACAAGTACTCCAAAGCCTTGCTTTTCTTTCCTCCCTAATCTTCTCCCTTGAGATACCTTTCCCCTTTCATGGTCCTGTCTCCACTTTCATTTCCTATTCCTATGCATGCATATATACATAAAACATATTTATACACATATGTACATGCATATACATTCTGAGTCTGGTTTGCTGTACTTCAGATAATGATCTGTGGTTTTTATTTTCTTCCTCATCTCAGCCATGTTATAGTCTCACTGATGATGACATAGTTATGCTATACACCCCTTCAGCTGACCTGCCTAATCTATGTGCTACATGATGAAAGAGACAGCACTCCCTCACAAAGATTTGTATTACCTGAGTGCCTCATGAGTGTCCAGATATTTGGAGACTCAAAATTAGAACAGATAGTTTTTGATCTGTCTTCATTGCCCACCATGACACCACTGCATATTCCTATGGATCTGCATCCAATATGCAAGCCTCATCAGATTCACCTTCTATCGCCTTAGAAAATACTGATCTTGGTAAATCATCATCTTCTCTCCATGTCTTCAGCATAAAATGTAGCTGGAGAGTTTTCTCTCTGGGTCATGCCAAGCCCCGGCAGTCCGACAGCCCACTTATAAAATAAACACACAGACGCTTATATTATTTAAACTGTTTGGCCTAATGTCTCAGGCTTCTAGCTATCTAGTTCTTACATCTTAAATTAATCCATTTCTATAAATCTATACCTTACCACGTGGCTCGTGGCTTACCGGCATCTTCACATGCTGCTTGTCATGGTGGCGGCTGGCAGTGTCTCCCTCCGCCTTCCTGTTCTCTTCATTCTCCTCTCTGTTAGTCCCGCCTATACTTCCTACCCGGCCACTGGCCAATCAGTGTTTTATTTTTTGACCAATCAGAGCAACATATTTGACATACAGACCATCCCACAGCAATAAAATTACAATGATAATGTTGCTGCTAATCTCAGTGTTACTGTTAATTATAAAGTTGATTCCCTATCTCATTTCTCTCAACAGCCATTTTATAAACTGTCAACATTTTCTAATTCCTCATAGATTCTACAACTGTATTATGCACACAGTATTCTATTAGACTCTTACATATTATACTAATTGTAATTTTTACAGTGTGCATTGATGATGATGATGATGATGATGATGTGTGTGTGTGTGTGTGTGTGTGTGTGTGTGTGTGTGTGCATGAATATATGCCACAGTTTAAAAGTGGAGGTCAGAGGACAACTTTGTGTAGTTGGTTCTCTCCTTCTATATTTATATGGGTTCCCAGGCTCAAACTCAGCTCATCATCTAATTTTATCCATTGAACATCTTGACCAGGCTTACAATCTTATATATTCTCCATACTACTACCTAACTACATTTTCAATTTGAAAAATACCTAAGACATACTTCCTTAATGTTTTTCTGTTTATACTCAAAACTGTCTCCTACTAAAATATATTTTGTATAACTTATCTATCCTAAAGGATTATTTGTTTAAAAAAATTATGTCTTACCTATCTTTGTATATCTTGCCATTCTGAAACAATGCTGAAAATACATCATCTCTACAGGAATTTTTCATAAGTGTTTCATAACAATCATACTCATTTCAGTAAAGAAAAACAAATATACACGGTGAAGCTTTTAGGTCTATTCATGTATCTACCTATCTTTCTATCTAGCTATCTACCTACTCTCTATGGCAGTGGGACCAGAACTTATCCTGGGTGAATGAAATGGCTTTTTGGAACACATTCCCTAGTGAGAGATACCTTGCTCAGCCTTAATACAGTAGGGAGGGGTTTGGTCCTGCCTCAACTTAGTAGGTCAGACTTGGTTGACTCCTCAAGGAAGGCCTTACTTTCTCTAAGGAGTGGATGGGGGTAGCATTGGGGGAGGTAGAGAGAGTGTGGGAGGAGGGGAGGAAGGGGAAACTGGGATAGGTATGTAAAATGAAAAAAAAAAGACTTTTAAAAAAATAAATTAATTTTTAAAAATTAAAAAAAAAATAACAGTCCAAAGTTTAAATTTGGGGGGGGTTAGTAATAAAAATAAATTTTAAATTTACTATATGATAATTTCTCTCATCATATAATTTATTTTTCATTTCATCCACAGCACAGCTAAAAGTTGTGTATAAAGTTTTAAGATCCATTTTGAGTAGTTTTAAATATGTGTATTCATGTGTGTCTGCCTCTGTATGAGTATGTGCATATGAATTTAGGTATAGGCAGAAGCCACATGTGATTGACCCTTTGGAGCTGTGGGAGCTGAGAATTAGAATTTGGGTCTCTGAATGAACAGTACATACTCTCACCACTGAGATGTCTTGACTATCCCCATAACTTTTAGTTGTTCAATTATTATAAATGCTTCTTTTTATTCTTTCAATGATCATATTTTGGAAAACAAAAGCATTCATTGTTCTACCTATAACTAATCATTGCCTAGCCAGTAAATATATGATTTGTATTCTATGAAATATTAACAAAATCTTAGGCTGAAGTTCAATGGTGAATAATGAAGAGGGAAACGGAGAGTACTAATTCCTATGTGATAATTTTCATAACTTTTCAGTCAATTAAAACTATCCCAAGTAAATTGAACATAGAGACTAAAATTTGAAAAGAAGTAGTTATTTTGGAGACTATGACCTCCTCATGTTGAACTGGACCATGAGCTATTCTGACCAACTTCTGCTGTGTTTGACACCATTCTCCTCAATATGTTTACTCACTCTTGTACGCCCTAGCCTCACCTATGCTTTCATACTCTTTTTCCTTTTTTCTTAAATTAATCATACCTTCTAAACAATATATTTTAATTAAATATCTAAAGACTTAAGCATATCCAGTCAGTGAAGAATGACAGAAAGTCCACAATTGTTGCTCGACATGTTTATTACAGGATATCAAATCAAGCAGATACGACATGAGACTTCTTGGAGCTTTCCATCGCAGAGAAAAATAGTCATTAAATTGTAGCTGAAAGTTTTCCTGTGTCCCTCCTGGCCTGCCATCAGGACAAATCTCTCTCACCCACCGGCCCTGCAGCCACTTGGACCCAAATAGATATACTCAGGCTAATATTATTTTTAAACTATGGCCATGGCAGGCTTCTTGTTAAGATTCATGTTATTATAATCAATAAACAAAACAAAAATATACAAAGCTCCACTTTTCTTCGTATTGCTTGTGTGTGTTTTTAACTGTATTAGAGCATTTTGGGCCATTATTTAGATTGAGGGGTAGGATAACTGAATTGGGGTCTTTTAAATTAAGTTCTAGTTATATATGGGCCCCATTTATTAAATAGACCTTTGTTAGGATCTCTGATCTTGGATTTACAAGAAGGAAAAGGGGAAACATTAACTAGATATACCCTAGTTGTATTAAAAACTCATGTAAAGAATTAAAGTCATTGAAAATTACTGGGAAAAGAGCACCATCATGGATTTCCCTGGCTCCTGCTTGAAGTAAGAATAAACATTGTCGGTGATAGCAACAAACATCTGCCCTGTTCTCCCAGCACCCATGAACCGCACAGAAACAGAAGCTTATTTCAAAACACAAATTGCTGTAAACATGGAGTCTTCAGTCAGAGTAAAGAAATAAAAACTTAATATGTAAATATGGTATATATATATGTAGGTTTTATTAATTTGATTAATATATATATATAAGTATAATTTAATAATGGCAAAGACATGGTTATTTAAGAAAGGATAACTAAGAAGATACTGAATTCTGATGTTCTGATGGTTACTAAGAACGTTAATTTTTCTTTTCTTGGGCTTTATTTTCATCCCTATTCCATTCAAATATTGATTTTAGGTTCTTAGGTTTCATAGCAAATTGCAGACTATCTGCAGGGCAAAACCTTGAATTTGATTTACTCAAGACTATTCAAAGGCAAACCCTGGGAGTTGGATCTCAAATCTCCCTTTCATATATTCGGGTGATGAGGTTTATTCAGAACTCTAAAAACAGAATGCCACAAAATTAGATCCTTTACTCTGAAGTCTCTGAACTTTTTACTGTCAGGTTAAAATTAGAAGGAGTTAGCTCTTGGGATGTAAAAAGTTAATCTTCATGGTTCTTAGTTCCTTTTGTATAGTCAATTTCTTCACTCTGAATGTTACACCTCTTTAAATCTCCCCATGCCCATAAAATTGTCTCTAATCACTTTCTCTATATGACATGATCCTTTATGGGACCTCAGACCACCATATGATAAAATACAGAAAGTATTCCTTAAGTTTGCCTCTGCCACTTTGTACTTACTCTTGTTACACATTTAACTAATAAATAGGTTAGGTGTCCTTCATTTATATTCTTAGATTAATTTCAACTATTAAAACTAGTAGATTAGTTTCTTGATGAGCTGTGAAATAAAAACAGGAGCCCATCTACTGTTACAATGTTGGTCAACCTTGTTTCTTATCTTTCACTTAAATTGCATACTTTTTATTTTGTTTCAATTTCATTGTACCTGATTTAGTAAACAAAATATTATATTCAAGTATGATTTAATATAATATCATAAACATGTTAGATTACTTGTCGAACTACCAATTCATCATGTTTGTCATCATGTAAAATAGTCAAAGATTATATATATACATACATACACACACACACAAATATACATGAGTGTTAATTGCAAAGCATTTTATTATTTGTTCTCTTCCTTTTTTTAATGAAAGAAAATATTTCTGTTAGTCTAAAATTTTATATTTAAAAAATGACTGAAATCATATCAAGGAATAGAGGACCATTGGGGGAAAACAAATAGTCACACTTCTTTTAAACTAATGGAGAAGATACTACCTTTCCCCAAGCAGAGAAAAACAAAAGCGATTATTAGTTCACACCAACCTAACTTGGTGAACACACTGTGCCATATGTCCATCCATAGTTAATATATGGTGATGATCTTTCAAAAATATGAATAATTCTTTGTTTTAAATTGTCCAGAGTCAAAATAAACCCTCTGAACAATTGAAAGATGGGATGAAGACAGAAGACACTTCATTTTTTAGAATAGAATTTTGAAGTTATGTCTATTTTATATCACTGTATTATTTACTGTAACTGTAAAAAGTAATTTCCAATAAGAAATGATAATACTGATACTTGGTTGAAATATAAAGTTATTTATTTTTGAAAGCATGTTTGTGATGATTGCATGTCGTGTTTTGGCATGATTGTCACTATAAACATTCAATTTTTTAAAATTTTGTTTTGGAACTTCCAAATAGATAATAAAAACACAATCAAATATTTAGAGGATTTGCATTGTAAGTGAAATCTTCTATTGAAATAGAAAGTAAATCTGTTAGATTTTGCTAGATACGTACAATCTGTACTTTTGTTCAGAATGACTCTTTTACGTTATATAAATGAAATATTTCTCTGGTCTCATTTCCCCCTCTTTCTTCATACTTGTTTCCCACTTTCCTCTCAATGTATAACTTGGTAAGAGAAATTATCTGCTGGTGAAGACTCTAACCCTACTGCTATGGATCCCTTTGTGGGATGCCTCATCAGGGATGTTTCTGCAAGTGTGAACTGCAGTCTTCTAGTGGACTTTTCCACTGTGTGTGTCTTATGTTAGTTGGTAGGCTGGAGCTCCAGAAAGCTCCAAAATGTCAGTTCATGCACCAGGGATAGATCGTATTCCCACAATCAGGGGCCCTTCAAACAGATCAAGCTTCTCTCTATGTAATCCAGACTTATTAGAATGAACAGATGGGGATTCCTATAGTAAGATGGGCTGCAGATTTGAGATTGATAGAATGTGTTTCACAGAAACATAGTGGCTTTACCTTTTACAGACTACTAAATATGCATGCAACATGCTATAGAAAATCTTTAGGATCAATTTACAAGTCATTAGAGGTTTAAAATCAGGTGATTGTGATAAGGCTATCAATTATCTCAGATTATTTTTCTATTGTTTTCAGTCTAACAGTCAATAAAATCCTTATAAATTAATAATGTTCTATTTCCTTTTTTTTTTCTTTCGGTTTTTTGAGACAGGGTTTCTCTGTGTAGCTTTAGTGCCTGTCCTGGGTCTCTTTCTGTAGACCAGACTGGCCTTGAACTCACAGAGTTCCGCCTGGCTCTGTCTCACAAGTGCTGGGATTAAAGGCGTACGCCACTGCCGCCCGACAACACTCTATTTTCTTAAGCTTTTAGAGTGTGAGATGGCACATAGAAGACAAATCATATCAAAATAAATTTTAAAAAACAGCTATGGAGATTGTCTTCTCCTAAGAATGTTGAAAAACTACTTCGTACCTTTAAAACAATAACAGCAGGTTTTTATGTCACAATAGGTGTTAGCAAAACCAACATAGGGACACAAAGTGTTCATACAAGGATGAAATTATTGAGATTAAATAAATTCAATTTTGTATGTTCATGTTAGTTCCTAGGCCACAATTATGCGATCCCTTTTTGATATTTCATATTAGACTTAAAATGCTTCTTTACTGAACACAGGCTATGATAATGAAGATGCCTGTATCTGATAGGCATGAAATAGCTCACTCCTAACAGTAACAATTCCCCACAATGAATCTGTCCACTGCCACCGATCGTGTAAGTCTTTTACTTTTAAAATTATTTTGTTTCTTAATTTTTTTTCTTGCCTGTTACTGAGTTTTTCTCAATGTGAGGTGGACATTCCTTAAACTTATTTTTTAGAGGTTATGTAAGATAAATTTAAATTTCCAGACACCACAGCCCTTGTACAATTGTGCATTTGTCCATAAAACCCCAGCCCTACAAAATGAGTACAGGCAACTAAAGAATGCTGAGAGTAGGAGAAATGGTACTCAAGGCAGGAGCTCACCAAGGAGGGAGTGTTATATGATAAGATTTGGAGGAAGAAAAGGAAGGGAGACATGTTATATGTATACAAGAATCATAAAAAAGTAAAAGAAATTAACCAAACCCCAATAAGGAAATTAATCATGGAAAAATTATGGTTTGTGTGTGAGTGTATATTATGCATAATTATGTAAAATATGTATTGAATTAAATTTTCCATGAGTTTATAGATGATTTGAAATGATATCACTTGATCAGTATGCTAAAATGTAATGGAAATTATACCCAGTAGATTTATCAAAAAGCTACTCATACAACTAGGAAAAGTCACTACTCAGTAGCTTATATGTTGGCATGGTGGCTCATGCCCATATTCTCTGTATTCAAGAGTTGAGGAAGGACGATTGTCAAGAATTTGAGGCTGTTCTTGTCTATATAGTGAGTTCTAGAAGAGGCAAGGTGCTCAATAGAACTGTCAAAAGAGGAAAAAAGAAAAAGGAGGAGGAAGAAACAGCTACTGTGAAAATGATATGGAAACGGGCAGAAGAGTGTGACATGACCAAAGGTAAGGCTGGCCATCTTGTTATAGGTTAGAAACTAGGGTTTTCATAGCAAACTAAGCTAATATCATATATGAAATCAAGGAAATTAATTGTTTTGTGAATACGTTCTAATTATGAATGCTCCTACCATGTCTTAAAAGTCATACTACTTGGGCTGAGGAACTACCTAAGTCAGTAAAATACTTATCCCGAAGGTGTGAGGACCTGAGTTCCTCCCTGAGAACTTCAAAGGATGGAGAGTTGGGCACAGTAGCTTCATAACCCCTGAAGTGGTGAGGTTCAGAGCAAGCCAGTGGATCCCTCTAGCTTACCATGCAGCTTAACTTAGTTAAGAAGTTTCAAATGTGAGAGACCCTGTTTCAAAATGCATATGGATGATACATGAGTAATGACACCCAAAAATATTTTCTGGCCTAAAAATGTATGTGAATTTGCACACATATACACAGATATATGTGTGAGTAGCACACACACACAATCATCTGTGCCTCCACACTAAGAAAAATGTTCACAGATAACTGTGAACATTACTGACAGTGGCCAGGAGAGCTAAATACATTGGCATTTAAATCATTCCTTCAATTAATATGAAGCAATTACTGGTACGAAATTGATTATCAAGCTTTTCCAAGAATCTGTTTCTTTTCTGATTCACAAACTTTTCGTATCTTGGAAGCATATACCTGGTATAAGTGGCAGCATACAAATGCCTGCCTCTGAAAGTTGTGTTTCTGTGTGGTATCGAACCAAGTGCCCATCTGGCATGGTCCCACAAAATCACAAGAAACAGTTTAGTTATAAATACATGCAGATGACAGGAGGCCAGATGTTTTGCCTGGTTGTCATCTTGGAATTTTCTTTTATTTCATCACCTTCCAGAATTTCATTGCAATGACCTTCACATTCACACATTTCCTACCTCCTCTTTTTTTTTTTTTGACTTCCACAAAAATCAGCACTATAGAAAGTGTGTCTATAAAATGCATACTTCTAGACACATAGCCTTCTTGTTAAAAAAAAAAGGAAGATAGATAAAAATAGTTTTTTTCCTATGTGCTCATATGTAATTTTCTAACACCATTAGGAACTATGATCATCCTAGAACATAAAAAAGGATTCAGTGGGTTATAGAGTTATTTGTAGGTCAGTCTACTCTTAGAATTCCTTGTCTTTAGGATAATCACAGCAGTAACCTAAATAGTGAATCCTGAAGATGGATCAAAGTCTCACTCTTTCCTGACAACTGTTTGCACTGTAATTACTAGGAAAAAAATTGCATATGCATTGCTTCTGGTAGGAGCCAGATCTCCTCCAGGTCACAATCTCCTAATAGAGTCTCTAACACACAGTCATGGTCAACTCAGAGAGAACACTTCTACTGATTGAAATAGAATATAATGGAACACTTTGAGTGAAAGAAGAAGCTATCTAGTGATCATCATAATTTATGGGTCGTCTTAAAATACAGAAATACACCTAGGTTATGAACAATTTTATGTCATAATCAACATCATTTTCAAAGTACTTTCTACTCTGGCATAAAGTTTCACATGAAGTAATACTTCATGTTGAAGTATTAACATTTACATGTTGAAAATATAGCAGTTCAGAATTCATAGGAAATAATGCAGAATATTTTACTATGGATATTTGGCTAATTTGTCTGTCTAATTTTTGGACACTGTCATTCAAAAGGGCCAGCACTGACATCATTCTGAAGAGAAGAAAATTAACTCCATAAGTAGGAGGCAAGAACAAATTATGGCCAGAATATTGTTCTTAAAAAGAAATACTATAAATTAGAATCAGAGCTTTCCTTTCTGTGATACCCATTATTCAACCTCCTTAGGAATATGATCACTACCCTCTGGCAAATATCTGCTTCTCTCTCATTGCTAATAAATTGGAAAATAAAATAGAATAGCTGGGTTGGGTGGCTATGGAAATCAATAAGTCTGCACATTGTGCATTTCAATTTGATCATTTTCAGTTGAAAAACAGTGCCCCAGTACTAAGAAAAAAGCTCAATTAAGTATGAATTTTTAAAACTTTATCATTTTATCAAGATAATGTAATTATTCTACATGAATAATAAAATGTATCAACATTAGGTAGTAGTTATACAAAATATTATTATGACTTCCTTAACTATAAAACTGTATATTTTATATTTATGAGCTGTAAGTATTAATATGCAAAGAACTTTCAATCAGGGGGAATAATCACCCACCTACCAACATTCTAGTCTGGATCTAGTGAGCTCTGATAGTGGATAAAAACAATTGATTGCATCTAAAACCCACTGGGTCACCTTGAAATAGAGATTAATGATTTTGTACCATCAATGAAGCCTTCCATGGTTAGAGATAGATACATAAATTCTTATTTAGTACTTCTAGAATTCACCTAGAGGGCAACACTAACTTGACTAATCAAATTGTATTATGTGGAGACATTTAAGGAAAATTATATTTTCTTATAGTAGATAGAATTTCTTTTTGCTTGTTTTCAGGGAGGTTATTAGGTTTTAATAATTTATTCATTGGTATAATCAACATGGTAGACACAGGATAGTGGGTTTACCTCAGCATGTTGGAAGCTGGATGACAGAGATTATTTTCTTGTTTAAAAATGCATCTGTATTTCACTAATGTCTTCTGATTTTCTTTATGTGCTTAACTAAATATCAAAAACTCATTCAAATGCCCCACTCAATAGGTTGTTAAGGTGAGCATTAAATTAGCTGCAAAATTATATGACTATTCATGAAATGATATTCTAAGTTAAATCTTGTTTAAGTCACTTTCTTACTCACAGCATATGGGTCTGATAATTTGGGTTTCTCATAGCATTTTAAGTATTAACGTATTATCTAAACTATCCCTCAGAATTTTTTTTTTTTGAGGAAGAGTCCTATTATGTAACCTAGCGTGGCCTTCTACTCACATCAATGCTTCTGCCTCAGCCTTCTGAGCCTGCTTGGCATTACAGGAATGCCTACCATTCCAGATCATTCAAAAACTTTGTAAATGTTATTCCCTTTCATAGATTCAGATTCCTAAATAAGTATTTTTATAATATATATAATTGTAATATATATTTATATATTATAAAAGAAATTTTCATTTATATATATATAAGTATATATATATACATACTTATATGTGTGCAATGCAATCAGAGTCTTGATACAGAGGAAGTATTAATATTCACATTAAAAATCTTTTTGACATCTTTAGATGTCACAATTCTCTAAGTCCACATGGTAATGGCATAATTGTAAGCTGTCAGTGTATGATTGCTGATACTTGTAATATTTTGTAATTGCATAATTTAGCATGATTACAATTATGGAAAGAGTATGTGGTAATTGACTAAAATTACTTTATGTTTCTCAGAAACACAAAATTCTGTTCTAAATTAAGAGAAGTAAGAAAATGTTTAATTCTAACAACCACCACAAAATTCATATGGATAAAGTTCAAAAATTAGACTCTTCCCTTTGTATAATACTTGACAATATTATCATTACATTGTTCTATGAAATAATGTAAAAGTAAATAAAATACAATGTCAATTACAATTCTGTGCTTTATTTTTTCTTATCAATGCATGAATGACACTTTTATTAATTTATTTTCAGTTTTTAAATGTTTTATATAATATATTTTGATCACATTATTTTCTCTCCTCCATCTGTACTTATTTCTTTTACTCTCCCTGCCTATCTGTCTTCATTTACTTTTTCACTCCTAATAAAATAAAAATAAAAATAAATCAAATAAAAGCAAACACAAACACAATTACAGGGTAAGATTTTGTGCCAATTTCCACTTGTCCATGTGGAATCCTTCTCCCTGGTGGGATCCTTCCCCATGGTGGGATCCTTCCCCATGGTGGGATTCTTTGCCGTGGTTAAATTCTTCTGGCTTGAACTTGTGTAGGTCTTATGGTTTGTGTCACAGTCTCTGTGAGTTAATATGGGTATAAGCTTTGTTGTGTCTAAAAACAAAATGCTGTTTTCTTGAGTCAATCATCACCTATGGCTCTTACAATCTTTCTGCCTCCTCCTGGAGGCAGATCCCTGGGCACTGATGGAGGAGGTATGATAAAGTTATTCTGTTTTCTGTTGAATTCTCTAAAGACTTTCATACTCTACAAACTGTACACTTGTGTGTCTCTTTGCTAATTACCTTCTACTGTAAGAAGAAGAGTCTCTGATTATGACTGAACAGTGCACTGACCTATGAGATGGCACTATGTCATGAGGAATAGTTTTATTACTACATGCATTTAGCAGACTAACAGAACATTTCTCACTGGGTCCCATGACCTAACTAGTCTGATTCATGACCTCATTAATATTGTCAGGTGTGGATTCCATTTTTCTTGGAGCAAGTCATAAAAACAATTAAAAATTGTTTGATTACTACAATAACTTTTGTGCCGCTATTGAAACAGTGGGATTATCTTTCAGGTAGGTTGTTATTATAGTTCCCAAGGTTAGTAGCTGGGTACGAGTGATGATTTGTTTTCTCTTCTAGTACTGTGTATAGTTCCATCCGGTACTTTGTATGCTAGTCAGTAGGACTGAAACTCTGTTTAAGAAGAAGCTCAATTTCTGTATATTCATTGACACAAATATATGATTTCATCAATGTCAAGTTGTGGAACTAAACAATAACAATGTTAATAGCCTGTAATATTTGGGGATCTTTGTATCCCTCCGCCAGTGACTCAAGAAAAAATAACCCATTATTGGTACTGGATCACTTCATTTGGCAGCATATGATGTCTATCAGGGTAATTATCTCCACCATTACACATAATGATGTTATTTAAATTACATATATATATATATATAATATATGTATGTATGTATATAAGGAATTATGTATTATGTATGTGTATATTTTGGGAAGCTTCTAGAGACATAGGTTTCAATATGGCTTTCACTCTATATGACCTCCTCTACCCCACCCTCCCATCCCCTATTCTAATTTCCTTTTTATCCCTTTGTAACACTGTGTTCAATTTATCCTTCCTCTTGACTGAGAGTTACCTTACTAGATTATCTATCCACTGTGAATATGCTGAATGAATCACAGGTTAAGCTAATATTTACATATGAGGAAAAACATGCAACATTGGCATTCATCCTAGTCCCATCCATTTTCTTTCAAATTTCATGTTTCCTTGGAGGCTGAATCATATTTCATTATGTAAATATACAACATTTTCAATATCCATTCATCATTTCATAGGCATCTAGTATGCTTCCAATTTTCATCTGTTATACGTATCACTGTGAACATGGATGAGAAAATATCTCAGTAGTAAGATGTAGAGTCCTTTGGTATACAACAAGAGTGTTTATCTGGTTCTTGTGATAGAGCTATTCCTATCTGTTTTAGGAACCCCCACACTAATTTCTGAAGTGGCTTTTGCCAGTTTGCACTCATGCCATCAATGAATAAGTGTATTTCTTTCCCTGAATACTTGTCACTATCTGCTGTCATTAGCTTTATTAATCGTGACAAATAAGGAACTGTACAAGGATGTCCAATCTCTACATACAGTCTCTATGAGTGTTCAATGTCTTGTCTAGAGAAATAAGAAAACTGAAGGAGATATAGGAAATATAAATAGAAAAGAAGACATAAAAGTATTGTTATTTGCAGATGATAGTATTTCATATATAAAAGATCCTAACAAAGCCAACAGGAAACTTCTATAGTTGATAAATACTTTCATCAAAGAAACAGGTTACAAAATTAACAAGAAGCTTTCCTACATACACTTGACTAGCATAGTCCATATAATTCCTCTCATGTCACTCCCATTCCTCCTTGAATTTATGTTTTCTTTTTCTTTAATTATCTATATAATATTATAACATATATGTTTATAAATACAACCTGGTGAGATCATTTAGTATTTCTGCTCAGATATGCTAGGGCTCACCTCTTGAGACTGACCACTCTTTCAGGGGTCTTGTCCCTGGAGAAGACTGACTCTTCCTCTCCCAGCACCATTAATTTGTTGTAGTTCTTCTTCTAGAGGGAAAGCCCTATAAAAATCATTAATACTCAATGATGTGTCAATTGGTGGTGTCATTTTTTAAGGATCGTTATAGGCAATGATATTGGAGTTTTTTTAGTGTAGCTTCCCTGTCTAAACTATGAGACAATATCTTACAAAAGAAGTCCTGGTCTTCTGGCAATTATAATCTTTCCACTCCTCTTCCGTGGTGTTCCCTGATCCTCTGGTATAAGGATTGTGTTGTACGTGTATCAAACATGAGAAATGGTTGAATTTAATGACCATAACATATTTTGTTTCAGAAGTTCTGAGAAGCCATTCTATGATAAGCTGTTCATTTCTTCAGCCTGAGCCAAAAATGGAACATCTTTATTGGAGAGGCAGTCAATTATTTTCCTCATATCTCTGCCAAGAAGCAAAGAAAGAAGGAAGCTGGAGTCCACAATCAG
>CABHPP010108470.1:0-11562 GCA_902168425.1 Peromyscus attwateri
AATGGCTGGGCATACTTGTGGAGGATTTTTTTTTTCTTAATTAAATCATTTGAAGTGGGAAAACCCACTTCTACTTTGGATCTTTGAGGTAGAAATATCCATCTTAAATCTGAGCCTCACCTTCTGCTGGCAGCCTATATTAAAGGATGTGGAAGAAGGAAATGTGCTCTTGGCCTGCTTGCTCTCACTCTTGCTAACAAATCCATTCCTTCACTAGCATTAGAGCCTACTTCTTTAGGAGTCTAGCATATACCAAAGACCAACTGAGACATCCAGCCTCGTGGACTGAACAGCTACTGGAGTCTTGGACCTTCCATTGGTAGACAGCCATTGTTGAACTAGCTGGACCACAGCCTGTAAGCCATTCTAGTAAGTAATATCTATCTATCTATCTATCTATCTATCTATCTATCTATCTATCTATCTATCTATCATCTATCTAGTCTATGAGTTCTATTCCTCTAGAGAACCCTAGTATAATAAAGAACAGCTAGTATAATAAAGCTGTTATGAATGGCCTTATATAAATCTTTTTGTGCATATTATTTTTATTTCTCTTGGAGTAAAATAGTTGGAATATATAAGTAGGTATATCTGTAACTTGTTTTCCAACATAGTTACACAATTCCATATTCCTGTTAGCAATGAGAGTTTTTGTTGTTTACCTACTTAATATTAATATTGTCAATCTTGTAAAATATTTAGTCGTTCTAGCAAGTATAAAGTGGTACCATACTGTGATTTTCATTTCTATGTCCCTAATGACTAATGATGGCCTTATTGGTCACTCACATATCTGTGGTGATATTGTGTTCCCCAAAATATTGTGCACCCTAATAAACTTATCTAGGTTCAGAGAACAGAACAGCCACTAGATATAGAGGCCAGAAAATGGTGGCACACACACGCCTTTAATCCTAGCATTCCAGAGGCAGAGATCCGCCTGGATCTCTGTGAGTTCAAGGCCACACTGGAAACAGCCAGGCGTGGTAACAAGAGCCTTTAATTCCAAGAAGTGATGGCAAGAAGCAGAAAGGTATTTAAGGCATGAGGACGAGGACGAGGAACTGGAGCTTGTTAAGCTTTCAGGCTTTTGAGAAGCCGTTCAGCTGAGATCAATTCGGATAAGGACACAGAGGCTTCCAGTCTGAGGAAACAGGATCAGCTGAGGAATTGGCAAGGTGAGGTAGCTGTGGCTTGTTCTGCTTCTCTGATCGTCCAGTGTTGACCCCAGTACCTGGCTCCAGGTTTGTTTTTATTAATAAGACCTTCTAACAATTCATGCTACACATATCTCTTTTTGTATTGCCTCTGAATCTTTTAGTATTTTATGAGTCATTTGTCTTTTTCTTATTGACTTTTGAATTCCTTATACATTTTCTCAGCCAATCTTTTGTCTTCTTCATGTTTTTCAAATATGTCTTGGTTACTTTCCTATCACTGTGACAAAACACCATGACCAAGGCAACTTATTAAAGAAAGGGTTTAATTAGGTTTATGGCTCCAGAGAGGTGGAGCCCATGATGGCAGAGCAAAGCCATGGTGACAGGAACAGCTGAGAGCTCATGGCTGGATCCGAAGCAGGAAGCTGAGGGGGCACTGAGAATGCCAGGAGGCTTTTAAAACGTCAAGGTCTGTCCCTGTGACACACCTCCTCCTACAGGGCCATCCTCCTAATCCTTCCCAAACAGTCCACCAACTGGGAGCCAAGTATTCAAACATATGAGCCTGTGGGGACCATTCTCATTCAAACCACCACATCCTCTATGTCTAGTCTGCCTGTTTTTTTTTTTTTTCCTTTTAGAAGGGCCTCATGTATGCTAGGCTGACCTCAAATTCACTGTGCAGCAGACAATGGCCTTAAAGTCTGATATTCCTGTCTCTACCTCCAAGTGCTGGGGTTAAAGGTCTGAGTCACCACAGTTGCGTTGCATTTTACGTTGTTTTGAAAAGCAGGAGATTTAAAATTTAGAGATGTTTTATTTTCAACTTTTTCTTCTATGGCCAGTACATCTTCTGCCCCAAGAAATCTTTGTCTATTCTAAGGTGACAAGGGATGGATTTTAAACAAACAATTTTAAGAAAGCTATACCAATTTCCTTCTTCCCTCCCGATAATATGTTGTTACTTTTCGTTTAAAGATATGGAGATGATAATTTTGGTAAGAAGGCAAAATACGATCCGAGGAGAAAATTTCACATGTGTGTAAAATGACTCATCACAATGAGGTTGCTAAATGCCAAAGGCCTCCTTTAAAGGAATGAATTCTTTTAAAGACTAGGAAAAAGAGGCCATGTTCTTTCATGAGCTTAATCTGTTCAGGCCACTATCACAAAAAGCCTTAGGCTAAACTGCCTATAAACAAAACGATTTTGTTGCTCACTGTTTAGAGGATGGGAAGTCCATGAACAGACCATCTAGACAGTATGGGGCTCACAGATGTCCTCCTCTCCCTGCCTTCTCATTGGTAGGAGCTTGAACCCCTAGTGTTAGGCACTAATCCCATCCATGATTATTCTGCCCTAATGATCTAATCTCCCACAGCCTCCCCACTTAACATAATCAAACTGGAGTTTAGCTTTCCATGTATTAATGCGTAAGGTCACACATATTCAGATCAGTGCTCATTATCAACAATGGCAGTGCACTCCCTAAATCCGTCTCCTTTTGATTTTTTTCCCTTTTTTTTCTGACAAACGAAAAGAGGAAAGCATCGGAAGACAGATAGGTAGCCGTCAGAGAATCTGAGGGAAAGCTTACTAGCCCGTCTTTAGAAAGGACCAAAGCTGGAGTGGCTGTGGGGCTGAGAGAGCAGGATGGGAGGACTAGGTTTCCATGCGGATGAGTGACACCCTTCACCCCACCCCCGTTGCTTCTTTCTGCTTGATGATGGTCCTCCTCTGAAGCTTGGCTCTCAGAAGAAAAGTATCTGGGCGGTCACATGTGTAGGATAAGGGCTGTGGATGGCAGTCATTTCTTGAAAATGCACTCAATAGGGAAGAGGGGTCATTGTTCAAAGTAGAATAGAGGTGTTACTACTGTAATAACCAGGGCCAGATTCAAGGCAGAGCCCCCCAATAAGTCTATTGTCCGCGTATCTTTTAGCTTGGATTTGTGTTTATAAAATCAAATAACTTAACCACTTACCTTTGAGTCTTTCCCCCAGTGAGCCTGTTGAAGTTAGATCCCTGCCCAGGTCAGATCTGGGAGGGCAGAGTTCACCCCATCAGGCCTCTTTAGGTTTTGTTGGTAGTGCCATTTTCAATTTTGATGTTGACAGTACCTTTACGATTGCTTAGAATTTACCTTTCTAAACTGAAGCGCGGATTCTGAGAAATGTATTATGAAGGGGGGAAAAGACAGATGTACCAACTAACATATGGTGTTTGATCAAGATTGGAAGTGAATTAGAAGTGATATAAATAGGACCGGCAAGATGGCTCAGCTGGTAAAGGTGAATCCTGCCAAGCCTGATGACCTGAGTTCAATCCCCAGAAGCCATAGGGTGGAAGGAGAGGATAAATTCTCATGAGCTGTCCTCTGACTTCCACACCCACACCACAATGCACAAGTGTGTCTACACACACATATAAATAAATAAACAAATGAATAAATACATACATACATACATACATACATACATACAAAGAATTTAAAAGAAGTGTTACGAGCAGGATTTATAAAACAAAATTATGTATGTTAAATTACATGTTTTAAAAAGTTACTTTAAAAGTTATGTTTCAGCTGGGCATGATGGTGCATGCCTTCAATCTTCAAGAGGCCTCAGGCAGGAGGATCTCTGTGTGTTTGAGGCCAGCCTGGTCCATATAGGGAGTTCTAGGCCAGCTAAGGCTACATAGTAAGAGCCTGTCTTAAATATAAGTATATATATTTATATGTATCTCAAATATAAATATGAAGTGGAATAAGGTAGGAAAGACCAATTATTAAATACTGATTTATTTCGTGATTTACTTAAAAGAACAATTGTACTGCCTACCTACCAAGCATGACTTCACTTCGTACCTGGAACAGAATGACCTGGAGGAATAGCGGAAACAATAGGTCATCACCCTTAACAATCTGCTGACTGCCAAGTATGCTTCTGTTAAATCCTTGCTTGCCTGTCCCACCTTGTGATCTTTAGAGTATAAAATGATAATGTAAACTGGACTTTCAGGAGCTGTCCTGGCTTTGGTCCACCGGTGACGTCTCCTCTCTTCCACTCTCCTTGGTGACACAAGCGCTTGTTCCCGAAAACTTCCTGCAACATCTATATGAGTTATGTTTCTTCGTTTCACTTCCAGAAGCTGAATATTTTCATATACAAGTACCAACATTCAGTCTCATTTACTCCTTCAGTCTTTCAGCAGATATTTGTTGAGGGCGTGCGTGCGTGCGTGCGTGCGTATTAGCCCTGCATTGAAAGCTCTGGGTAAGCCGGGCTTTGCACAAAATAGTCTGGCAGCTGTTATAGAAGTGATGAGGTTGTAACTGTTTCATTTCCAGTTCTTGTGGGTTGTTTGTTTGCTTGTTTGGTGTGTGTGTGTGTGTGTGTGTGTGTGTGTGTGTGTGTGTGTGTGTGAGAGAGAGAGAGAGAGAGAGAGAGAGAGAGAGAGAGAGAGAGAGAGAGAGAGAGAGAAAGTCTCTCAATATATAGCCCAGGGTGGGCTATATTCAAACTCCTCATTCTTCAGCCGCCACTGCTTGAATAATATAACTGTAGCTGTGCACTACCACCCCCCTCTTATTCACCAATTCTTATGCCCTCTACATAGCACAGTACTTGGAACATAGAAGAAACTCTAAAAATCTATTGCTGGTTGGCTGGCTAAATGAATGTGAGGAGTGGCCAACCCTCCTGTCAAGACAGTGGGTTGGAGGAATGTACAGGATGGGAAGGGGCGATTTCAGAAAAGTTGCCCACGGTTATTTAATTGTGCTTTAACCAAGTGCTTAGGAGAATAAAATCTAGATGTCAAGGGCTTCCACGGTCAGACATGAGGACAAGCCACCCTGTCCATGGTTAGATCAGGCCTTTGCCTTTAGATACATCTGAGGATTGCTTTTCTGGTCTTCACAGCTGCATTGCAGTGACTAAGGATTGGCTGTGCTCTGCTGGCTCCCTGTAGCAAGGATGACCATGACACACATTTTGGTGTCTCTGTTGTTGTGCTAAAGGGATGAGGACATAGGAATTTGGGAAATCCCTTTTCCTATGGTGAGCAGTGGAATGTTGTGAATCCTTGTACAAACAGGCACTTGCTGCATACTGAGCATTGGGAAAGAACTCATTTCTGAAGAAAAGTGGGGAAGAGGTGTGTGAGTCATCTTCAACAGAAACTTTACTCTTGGACCAGTGAGTGGGTAAAAGACATGCCACCAAGCCTGATGATCTGAACTTGATTCTTGGAACCCATATGGTAGAAGGGGAGAGCCAACTCTCAAAGGGCATCCTTTGACCTCCATAGGTACACCATCGTAAGCGCACTCACACAAACACACATAACACACAAATAAATACATGTAATTACTTATATGTATGCATATGTAACACATATGCATATAAACATTTCACTATTTCACTCTTTCTATGAAGAAGAGTATACCGGTACTTGATCATAGATCATAAAAGTGTTCTATACAGTTTTGAGGAACCACAAATAGCCTTCTCTGGTGTAATTTTTTTTTCTTTTTCAAAAATTTTTATGTATCTATTACCCGAACACCCAATTCACTCAATTTAGAGCAGGTGAAAAAACAAGTCAGATTCCCAATTTAAACATGACCTATTCTCCAGGGTAAAGATTTTCAGCTCCATCTGGTGAGACTGATGGATGACCATGACTCATGGATGAGCATACACAGTCAGTTCCATTATGTGTGAATCCCTCCAGATTGAGCGTGATTCTCCTTCAGTGTCCTGGAGCTGTAACTGATTTTGTGAAGATTTCAATCTGTGTGGGAAATGGGGTGATTTGTTTTTTTTTTTTTTTTTTTCGAGACAGGGTTTCTCTGTGTAGCTTTGGTGCCTGGCCTGAATCTCGCGCTGTAGACCAGGCTGGCCTCGAACTCACAGAGATTCGCCTGGCTCTGCCTCCCGAGTGCTGGGACTAAAGGTGTGAGCCACTGCTGCCCAGCTGTGATTTTGTTTTTATTTCTTGGCTGGGAATCATTTGATTTTGAAAGTTTTGTGGGATGGCATGGTGGGAGATGGAGTCAGGAGTAAGAGGCGCGGTGGCAGAGGGAAGGAGAGGAGGCCTCTTTGTGTGACTTTAAAACTATTGGGTGTGTGTGTGTGTGTGTGTGTGTGTGTGTGTGTGGTGTGGTGTGGTGTGTAGGAGCACATTCTACCACATGGATGGTGTTATAACACGGATGTGGAGGTCAGAGGACAATGTGTGGGAATTGGTTCTCTCCTTCCATCAAGTGGGTTTTGGGGACCAAACTCAAGTTGTCAGGTTTGATGGCAAATGCTTTTTCCTGCTAAGTCCTCTCACCTCTCAACAGCCTGGTGATGAATCTTTTAAATCAAAAAAAAAAGCAACAACAACAACAACAACAACAACAACAAAAAACAAAACAAAAAAACCAACCAACCAACCACCAACACCACCACCACCACCACCACCAACATATGTACTTATCCTCAAAGGCAAACTTGAAAGCTGTGTAGAGAAGGGACATCATTTTGTCCAGGCAGTCCCCCCCCACCCCACCCCCAGAAAACAGGACACTAAACCTTGAGGAGGCAGACAGTGCTGTCCCTTATGACTCTACTTACTGGTGTCAGGCCTGGAGATCATGGTGGCAATGCTGCTGAGTAGGAAGTCCTTGGTGAAGGGGATATAGTGCTATATGATGGCGACAGGCAGTAGGGCTGTGAATGGGCAGCGTGCCAGAAGGCTTAGCGCCACCGGCTCAGCTCCCTTGTTGCCAGACCAGAGAGCCTGCCCCTTCTCATCTTGATCTGGGTTAATGGCATCTCAATTTTACCTGCCTCCCAACTTAGAAGTCCTGGTGTTATTCTCACCTCCTTTCTCTCACCCCCCCACATACAGTCAGCTGCCAAATCTTGCTGCTTCTAATTTTAAAATGTCACTTGATTCTGTCTCTCTCAAATCCGATGCTGTTTCCTTAAAATAGGCCTTCATCCTATCCTCTCTGGACCGTTATCATAGCAATTCTATCATCTGTTCCTCTGATAACAGACTCCCCCATCCAGGCTCTCCACATTGCCACAGTATCACCAAGAACAAAGCCTTTGAAGTCATCCCCCTCTCCCCTCCATAAAAGCACCCATTGTCCTCTTGCCCCCGGCATTCAAACCCTATAGCTTGTTTCAAAGCTTAAACACCTTGGCTTTAATCTACCTTTTGTGCCATGGATCCTGTTCTGCTTTCTCATTCTCCATATACATTCCAGATTCCTGTAGCCTGCTATGATCATATGTCTTTCATGTAATCTTGTACTTTCATGAGTCTGTATATATATATATATATATTTAAATTTACGAACTGTATGGCCATTTGTTCAAGCTTATTACTGACTAGCTCTTACACTTAAATTAACCCATAATTCTTATTTATGTTTAGCCACATGGCTTGGTACCTTTTTCCAGTTCTGCCTTCACGTCTTGCTTCTCATGGCGGCGGCAGCTGGCAGCGTCTCCTCACTCAGCCTTCCACTTCCCAGCATTCTCCTTTCTCTTTGTCCCGCCTATACTTCCTGCCTGGCTACTGGCCAATCAGTGCTTTGTTTATTAACCAATCAGAGCGACACATTCACAACATACAGATATCCACAGCAACATTCCAATGATATCTACAAAATATTTCCTTAAGTTGTCGGGCCTTTAATTCCAGTCACTTGCAAGGCTGGAGCAGGCAGACCACAAGTTTAAGTAACTTGGAACTTATCTCTAAAACATTTAAATGTGGGGCTGGAGAGAGCTCAGAGGTTAAAAGTGTGCACTGCTTCCCTGAGGACTCGGGATCAGTTCCCCAGGCCCACATTTGGTAGCTCAGAACTCCAGCTCCAGCAGACCTGATGCCACTGGCCTCTTTGGACATCTGTACTGACATGCACATGCTCCCACACATTGTTCAGGGCTGTGGTAGTTGTTGTTCTTAGGGCTTCACCATGTAGCACATGCTGGTCTGAATATTACAAACCTCCTGGCACTGCCTCCTGAATGGTGTGACTTTAGATAGTCTCACTGCGGTTTTGTGTGGTCTGCTATCATATCAAAACAAGAAGATAGGAAGTTTAGCACACATGTGAACAGAGTGTCTCATGTTTACATGCCGGAAACCTTTGTTCTCAGAACTTTGCAATGAGTCGGATGCTGTGGTCTGTGTACTGTGTTAGTTATAAATGGTTTACAGCCAATAAATGCATAAGCTAAAGTGTTTATTCTGAGTAGCTGCATATGAGGAGTAGAGGGGAAAGAGCTAATTTTATTATATTTTTGATTCAATTTGATTATATTTTTGATCTGTATATATTTTTAAAAAGCCATTTCATTCTCTTTTCTCCCTCTTCATTTTCTTGAATTCCCACATTTACTCAAACCAAGTTTAAGCACCATCTCCTCCATGAAGCCTTGCTGTATTCTTTCCCAGGCTCTGGGGCATTCAATTCCTTTTGTTCCATGTTTTATAGCTGCTACAGCTTTTACAGTATACTTATGTTTTATTCATATGTTTGTATTGAACAGTAGACAGTAAGCATCTGATTACTCTTGGGAGAAACCAAGAAATACTGGTAAATGAGTACAATGTTGTTTTCCTCCCCAAATGCTTTGTTTCACTCTCTTCCTTTCTTCCTACTACAACCTTAAAATACAATCCATTCTAACTCCGTGGCTTCTAGATTGATTATCCAGAGCAATACTTTTCAGTAAGGTAGCCATTATTCACCTGTGGCTGTTGAGCATTTGAAGTTTGGTTATACCAGATAGGAATGAGCTGCCAGTATAAAAAATACATAATAGATGTCGTATATTGATGACAATGTGAAAACAAGGATTAAAACATCTCTATAATTACCTGTGGTTCTTACATGTTGAAATGATATTTTGGATACATTGATGTTAGAATGTGCTGTTAAAATGAATACCTGAATATCAGGGTTAATTTTTTCCTTCTAGTTTTTAGATGTAGCTACAGAAATATTTAACACCGTGTATGCAGTGTGAGTTTTATATCCATTGGCCCCTTCAGTCTATCCTATGGGGCGTTCACTGGTGGTGAGCCTGCTTTCTGCTGTCTGAATACTTAGAGTGCTAGGCGAGTTTTCAGAGGGCAGAGTGGGGACATCAAAAACAGTGTTTCTTAACTGGTTATTGCTGGACTAACTTTCCCAAAAGGCCCTTTTGACGGTGCTGCTCTCTAAACTGTAGATTCAGTTGCCCACTGTGTTGAGATAGGATTGTTTTGCCTGGCTGCCCAAGTCTTCCACAATCTTACTCAACTTGACTTACCCAACCTTGTCTCCCGCTCCACCCTTCATGGTGTCCCTGTGCTCCTCTGTGTATCCCAAGCTACTGGAGTTTTTGTGTATGTATCTCTTCTTCAATGCTTCCCTTCCTGGGAACCGGAGTCACTTTTCATTCTGTTTATTGGGACACTCTGAGGCCCTCCTTGTTATTTTTTCAGAACTGTGAGGCTCAAGCTTTGGTTTGCTTAAATGCCGAGCATCTTTGTTACAGGTCGTTAGGATCTGGGATGGATTGTTCCAGGTTCTTGGCCTCTTACTCAAGAATGAAGTAAAAGCCTACAGAAAAATTGCAAAAGTAGCACGGAAATTTAAAAGCCAAACAACAGAAAAGACCAAATACAGAACAAGAGAGCAGCAGGCTGTGTGAGTGAGTGAGGATACTCTAATTAGTATTTGGGACTTTCTTTTATGGGGTTTGAGAAGAGGAGGAGTTTGGTTACTAGGAATGTAGTTTATGTAGCCATTTACTAACTGCACGTGTCCCTTCCCATAATGCATCTAATTTTAATAATATGTATGCTCAATTATGCACAGGCATAAGATGATAAATAAGAGGGTCTTCCTAAAAGTTCACTTGGGGACACATTTTGCTTATTGCACATGCACACAAAACTTGTTCAGCTTGGATGGCCCCCTGCCCATACCCAGACATAACTGGGAATATACTTGAACAGAAACTGTCCAAATCTGATGGTTGTCTGGGGAGGAGAAACTTCTCCTTTGATCTGTGTAGGGTGTGCTCTCAGCTTGATGCAGGTGGGCAGGGTCCCTAGGTTGCTCACAGGTTATTGGGTTCACTGTTCAGAGAGGGATGAGTGCATATTATGTTCAGGTAAGACTCCTAGGCTGCCTTGCTAGAAGAGGGACGTACATAAATAGGACATTCACATCATACTCTCTCTCTGAAAGGCTCAAGAACCATTATGAAAGGGTGTGAAAGGACTATAAGAGGCAGAAATAGGAGAGGATCAGAGCAAAACACTGGGCATGACGGGACCAATACACCCGCAAACTCAGAGCAGCTGTGGTTGCCTGCAAAAAGCCAGCCAACAGTCTAGCACAGTGGGTAGGAGGGGCTTGTGGACCCCACCCCTACCTGATTAGCTATTGACAGTTGATAGCTGCTGAAGGATGGAGAATTAGTTTTCATTAAGGATGTGGTCCCTGGTAGGTTCACCATGCTCTAGTGGATAGCTCCACAGCCATGAGTATATGGGCAGTATGAAAGAAAAAAAAAAGATTTGGTGAGTTTTACAAAAACAAAACAAAACACACACACACACACACACACACACACACACACACACACCGAAAAAACCAGAGGACAGTAAGTTAGAGGTTGATCTGAGGGGAGTTAGAAGAGGAGTAGGGGGCAAATATGATAAAAATAAGTTGCCTATATGAAATTCTTAAAAAATTAATAACTTTTTTTTTTTTTTTTAAAGAAGAGGGATATACATATTGCCTGAGTCAAGTGGAGTCCCAGATCGCTGAACTACATTCCCTGTGTTGCCTGGCTCATCCTGTTGTCATATTGTGGTGGCTTGAATGAGAACGTCTCCCATAGGCTCAGATGTTTAAATAATTGGTCCCCAGTTAGTGACACTGTTTGGGTAAATTTAGGAGGTGTGACCTTGCTGGAGGAAGTTTGTGCCTTGGGCTAGGTTTCTGAGTTTTAAAAGCGTCTGTAAGTTCCCAGTGTGTTCTTTCCGTTTCCTGGTTGCACTCCCAAGATGTGAGCCCTCGGCTTCCGCTCCACATGCGGAGTCTGCTGCTTGCTGCCACAACTGACTCCTATCCCTCTGGAATCTTAAGCCCCAGAGGGTTAGGGAGAGTGTAACACTGAGAATCCTGCTTAGTGCCAGTTTTAGCATCTCTCCTACCACAGGCCAAGGCTATGTTTTATTCTGCTTACATAAGCCCAATATAGTATTGCTAACATTAATCCACAGCAAGCCAAATCATCCCAACTGTTTCACTGAGTTCAAACCCAGTGAACCCGATGGGTTATAAACAAAATATCTTCTCTTTCAGCGGTCTTTTCTTTTTCTTTCTTTCTTT